>VZTZ01014958.1:0-10967 GCA_013400955.1 Drymodes brunneopygia | reverse complement strand
GCTTCCTGCAGCATAGGTCACTTCCGAGACTGGCTTTTCCTGGGTAAACTATTTCTATTTGTGTCAAAACTATGTTTGTTTAGAAATAAAGCTGTCTGGTCAAATATCTGATACACAATGGATGTACCAACATTTTAAAAAAAGTTAAATGAAAACATGAATTGGTTTACAAAGACTGGACCTACCCGATTCTATAATTCTCATATTAGTCTGTGGGTCAAGAACAAGTCTTACATGATAAAAACAAAATGCTAAATAGAAAAATTATCTTAAGTATTTAGACATAACTCCTAGTCTCAGACACAGATAGGAAAAAGATATGCATATAGTGCAGCTCTCACCTCAAAAGGCTCAAAGCACTTTCGACAGCATTAAGTTTTGCTGCAACATATACTTATGTAGTCAATTGAAATTGCCAAGTCACTGGCTTTGCCTTGAAGTCTTCTTTCAGGAAATATACAATGTCCAGAAATAAGGGCACTTAGCAAAATTAGTAACATTAAATGATGAGCAATATCATATATTTTAAGAGTTCCTAAAATAAAAGGAAATAAATCAGTGCAAGTATTACGTATCAGCTGAGCAGCCCCATCTATACTTGCTTACTCAAGCCAGCAATTTTAAGGTAATACAAGTTATTTCAGATTACCAGGGGGAAGAAAGGTGAACAATGTTCTCCCTATTCCCCTCCCCCCAAACACCAATATGTTATAATGCTCATGTTCATAGCAATAAATATCTCTGATATTTAAATATTAAACCTTTCTTCCTCCTCTCCCATTTAAAACAGATATGTTCAAGACACCAGATTTTGATTACTCTGCAGTAAGTCCATTCACCTGGATTACACTAAAGAGACAGCAAATGCATACTTTCAAGCTTTATTTGTTTTCAGAGAGAAAAAAAAATCTTTTTATTCTTCTACAATAGAAATTATATTAGGGTGATTACCTTCAAAGCTTCCACTAAAGGAAAGTGGACATTGAATTAAATAAGAGAGAGATGTCCCAAGTCTTATTGTTCTGTTTTATAAAGAATTCCCCTTTTCAAAGTCTCCCATAGTTCTTTAGAGTCATGTTAGCTCCTGCAGTTATTCTCTTTTATTGGGAGGGATATGGGGAGGGATGTGACAAAAGAACAAAAAAAGCCAGGAAGGACTTTGAACATTACCTGTGTTGAATATTACTGACTTTATATCATGGCTGAGCAGCACATACTCCCTTTGGCTAGGGTGTAACTGTTCTGTTAAAATCAACTCAATGAGTTTCACTCTAATGAAAGCTCACTGAAGCAAACCCACCCCTTACCAAATCTTTTAGAAAAGGGAAAGAAAGAGAGACTTCATTTGGTAGATGAGGCAGAGTATCTGAGATTTTTCTATTAAATTGTTAAGGCACAGTACTGTTTGAGCTGATGAGTAATACTTGTGAGTAAACAGTATGCAAATCTATTTGGTAACTATCAACTTTTACCATTTAACCACTTGCTACTTTCACTTTGCAGCTCTGTACTTTCTGTTCTTGATACAAAGAGCAGCACTTACCCTGATTTGAAGAGGCATTTACCACTAAAGTCAAGCTTAGCACAGGTGTCTCAACAAAAAATACTGTTTTCAGGAAGACTCTGCAAAAACGTGCTGCCACTCTGCCACAGAGAGCTTGATTCCTAGAGCTACCATGAAAGAGAGATATCATATTTAGCCCAGAAATTCAGTGATTTTGAATTTTGTTAGGAGCTGTATTGAGATAAGTTAAGATATCTATGTCTTTGCAACTGTTATTTTAGTTTCTATAATTCTGTTATTTTAGCTTCTTTTTGTTTTAATCAATGATTAACTTTGTTTTAATAAAATAAGATGTTATGGGAAAGAACAGGGAGTAACCCAGGCTTAGACTCTGATAAATGTACTGCACCTGGACTAAGGGGGATTGCTACACCCTGAAGCTTAAATCAAAAGATATTGTTTTAACTAGAGGACCCTCAGAGTTATTTTATAACTAGAGACGGATTAGATGTCTAAGTAAACAATTAGAACAATAAGATAATAAATGGGACACCATAAAAAGGAAAGGTGCATGCGTGAGGCTTGAAAGGTCATCTGGCGGGCGACATGACAAAGATAAAGGTGATGAAGAAAAAGGACACCTCCTCACACCCCTCCTCAAAATTACCAGGAAAAGACACTAGATGGCAGTATTGCTTCACAGAAGAACAGCAAAACAACCCATCATAGACCTGTATCTGATGAAATAGTAGAAGGGGGGAGTAAAAGTTGCAGTGTATATAAACTCTTGAAAGTCTTTGCTTCGTTGGAAATTCTTGGCAAATAAATTCCCATCTGTTGCTGATTTCTGGCCAGAATCTTTATTAGAGATGTTAATTCAACAACTCCTAAGGTGTTGAATTTTAAGCTTTTTGGCTTCGCCTTTTGTTTCATCATGTATCATTCTGCCGGTTACAAGCACTGACATTCCCCTTATTTCTATGAAATAAAAGTATCAAAATGATCTACCACAGTTGTTTTCACAAGGCGAATTAATAACACCTTTGAGTTTACTACTAGAATCCCACTTGTTTATAGAAATGAGACTGGTTATTTACTGCATGGCCAAATGTATGTTGAGTCTGGTATCTTAGTTCCAGTCCCCTCAAGACTCAGCATTAGACTTGGTACCAAGTTTACTTCAGCCATATACGTTGCCCTTCATTAAACAGCATTACAAATATATTGATTGACATACTCTTAACAGCTTAGCAGTAGTGTCACAAGCTTTTCATGCTATATGATATTGAGTTAGTGCTTTTCAAAGTGTTTTTTGTGGTTGGGGGGGGTTTGTGGTTTTTTTCAGTTGTATGGGGTTTTATTTGGGTTGCTTTTGTGTACATCCCCATGGTATTGCACCCACAAGGCAATGCTCTGCTTATTTGCATTTTGGCCTGTAATTTTCCAGCATTCTTTAGACATTTCAGAAGCCTGGGTTACCAGTCTGGCTATATGGTGATCAAAAAGTTACTTTAAACTTTAAATACATTTGAAGCTTCAGTCAATTCATATATTTAGCTAATTCAAGGGAAAGATAGCAGCAAAGTATCTTAAATTTGCTATCATATGGGGAGAGGGGTTTAAAATGATAGTTCAAGAACTCTACTGAGATTATAAAGACTATCTGTTAATGCTCTGACTAGATGAAGGAGACTCCAGCTTTCATGGACACAAAAATTTAAAATTATCTGTCCTGAGTTTAAGTCCACATATGTATACCACTTTAGACATATAAGCAGCTCCCAACAGAATAACAAGAAAGCTCAGCTAATAACCAAGTTAGCACTATATGATCTAGCTTTTCCTCAGCCAGTTGGTCTCCATTCTGACCATTCTTTAGAAAGAAATAGATCAATGAGCACAATCACTAGAGAAACTGAACCAAACCCAGGCAGCACAAAGAATTATTTATGGAAAGAAACCAAAATCCAAGACAGCAGAGCTAGAAAGACTAAATTTAATGAAAGACCACCAAAAATTAAACACTCGGTGTACATCGGGGAAAAATGATGTTTAAGGTTGATTTGGTTATAGGAAATATTGTACTGCATAAGTACAGGACAGATAACAATCTGCAGATAGTTCTAGACATGAATCAGATTTAGTAGCTTTCAAGCTGAATAAAAAAAAATAATGGTGTTGCAATACAAGGTAGTTTACAAGACCCAGAAAATAATGCTACATTCTATTCAACCTCTGGAAGATCCTCTGTAGGAATACTGAATCCGGTTTTGGTGCTACTCAGGAATCCAGTTAGTAAGGCTCCCTGGGAAAACATTTTTGAAGGTTCTGGGGTCCATCAGTGCTGGTCACTTTTTAAGAACCATCTCTTAAGAGCACAGGAGCAGGAAATTCAAATATGTCATAAGTCAAGCAAGCAAGGCAAAAGGCCAGCTTGGCTGAGAAGGAATCTCCTCCTAGAACTTAGGTGGAAAAGGAAAGAGCATGGGCATTGGAAGCAAGGTCAGGTGACATGGGAGGACTACAGAGATACTGCTCGCCACTGTAGGGAGAAAATTTGTGCGGACAAAGCACCATTAGGGTTCAAGATGGCCAACACTGTGAAGGACAGCAAAAAGGGCTTTCTAATATGTTAACAGCAAAAGGAGAATCAGAGATAACATTGGTCTGGGGCTTGATGACATCGGTCACCTCACAAACAGGCACACAGACAAAGCAGAGACATTAACTGCTTTCCTCACCTCTGTCTTCAATGCTGATGATGGCCTCTGGGACCCTCAGAGCCCTGAGCTGCAGGACCATGACTGTGAGAATGACAAACTCTCCGTCAACCCTGAAACTGTGCAGGATTTGATGCTCCAGCTGGATCCCTATAAGTCTATGGGCCCTGATGGGATTAATCCAAAAATGCTCAAAGAGCTGGCTGATGTCATTGCAAAACCTCTCTCAATGATTTTTAAATGGTCTTGGGAATACAGAGAGGTCCCAGTTAACTGGACTCCGGGTAACATTGTCTCAATTTTCAAGAAGGACAAGAGAGATGACCCTGGTAAGTACAGGACAGTTAGTCTCACTTCAGTGCCTGGCAAAATTACAGAGAAGGTTATTCTGGCAGTTATTGAAAAACACTTGAGAGACAATGCAGTCATTGGTCACAGCCAGCATGAGTTCATGAGGGGAAAGTCCTGCTTAATTAACCTAATTTCCTTTTGTCTTGAGGTGATTCATGATATTGTATACTATATCAATCTGTGCTCAAAAATTGTTACTGTATCTTTAAGACCTGGCAGCTGGGGACCTTGGGGGAGGGGGGTGTTGCTATGCGCGGGCATTTTTAAAATTTCCCTGCACAGGTTTTTCGCAGTTTTTTTCGCAGCGTGGTATTTGCACCGCTGACTGCTTGGTCTTTGTTCAGGCAAAGGCTTTTCTTTCCTTTTCGGTTTCATTTTTTTGTTTTCCTCGGCTTGGAGAAGCTGCAGTAGCGGTCTTTGAACTGTCTTAAGGGCGAATTCCACATCTGCCTTTTCAAAGACGGGGGGCATCGCGTTGACAGGAGTGGAGCGGAGCGACCCTGCTCCAGCCCGAGTCGCTGTCGACCGCCCGGAGCCAGGAAGAGGAAACGCCAAGTGGCTCCAGCCCAGCTGCTTCGCTTGCCATGCCCGCTCTGCTGTGCCTTGGCGTGGGGAAGCTCATCATCTGCTGCTGGAACTGCTCCATGAGGCTCCTGCCTTCTCGAGGGGGGTCTGATGCTTTCTTGTCCCTTTTGTCCTGCAAAGACTGAGGTTGTCCCTGCTAGGCCCTGTATCAGGAATGGATATTTCTGGCATTTTGAGTCTTTTTGTTCCAGTGGGGTTGTGAGACTTAGCAGGTTGATATCTAGCGGTTATTTACTTTTTCCCCCCGACTGNACATATAAGCAGCTCCCAACAGAATAACAAGAAAGCTCAGCTAATAACCAAGTTAGCACTATATGATCTAGCTTTTCCTCAGCCAGTTGGTCTCCATTCTGACCATTCTTTAGAAAGAAATAGATCAATGAGCACAATCACTAGAGAAACTGAACCAAACCCAGGCAGCACAAAGAATTATTTATGGAAAGAAACCAAAATCCAAGACAGCAGAGCTAGAAAGACTAAATTTAATGAAAGACCACCAAAAATTAAACACTCGGTGTACATCGGGGAAAAATGATGTTTAAGGTTGATTTGGTTATAGGAAATATTGTACTGCATAAGTACAGGACAGATAACAATCTGCAGATAGTTCTAGACATGAATCAGATTTAGTAGCTTTCAAGCTGAATAAAAAAAAATAATGGTGTTGCAATACAAGGTAGTTTACAAGACCCAGAAAATAATGCTACATTCTATTCAACCTCTGGAAGATCCTCTGTAGGAATACTGAATCCGGTTTTGGTGCTACTCAGGAATCCAGTTAGTAAGGCTCCCTGGGAAAACATTTTTGAAGGTTCTGGGGTCCATCAGTGCTGGTCACTTTTTAAGAACCATCTCTTAAGAGCACAGGAGCAGGAAATTCAAATATGTCATAAGTCAAGCAAGCAAGGCAAAAGGCCAGCTTGGCTGAGAAGGAATCTCCTCCTAGAACTTAGGTGGAAAAGGAAAGAGCATGGGCATTGGAAGCAAGGTCAGGTGACATGGGAGGACTACAGAGATACTGCTCGCCACTGTAGGGAGAAAATTTGTGCGGACAAAGCACCATTAGGGTTCAAGATGGCCAACACTGTGAAGGACAGCAAAAAGGGCTTTCTAATATGTTAACAGCAAAAGGAGAATCAGAGATAACATTGGTCTGGGGCTTGATGACATCGGTCACCTCACAAACAGGCACACAGACAAAGCAGAGACATTAACTGCTTTCCTCACCTCTGTCTTCAATGCTGATGATGGCCTCTGGGACCCTCAGAGCCCTGAGCTGCAGGACCATGACTGTGAGAATGACAAACTCTCAGTCAACCCTGAAACTGTGCAGGATTTGCTGCTCCAGCTGGATCCCTATAAGTCTATGGGCCCTGATGGGATTAATCCAAAAATGCTCAAAGAGCTGGCTGATGTCATTGCAAAACCTCTCTCAATGATTTTTAAATGGTCTTGGGAATACAGAGAGGTCCCAGTTAACTGGACTCCGGGTAACATTGTCTCAATTTTCAAGAAGGACAAGAGAGATGACCCTGGTAAGTACAGGACAGTTAGTCTCACTTCAGTGCCTGGCAAAATTACAGAGAAGGTTATTCTGGCAGTTATTGAAAAACACTTGAGAGACAATGCAGTCATTGGTCACAGCCAGCATGAGTTCATGAGGGGAAAGTCCTGCTTAATTAACCTAATTTCCTTTTGTCTTGAGGTGATTCATGATATTGTATACTATATCAATCTGTGCTCAAAAATTGTTACTGTATCTTTAAGACCTGGCAGCTGGGGACCTTGGGGGAGGGGGGTGTTGCTATGCGCGGGCATTTTTAAAATTTCCCTGCACAGGTTTTTCGCAGTTTTTTTCGCAGCGTGGTATTTGCACCGCTGACTGCTTGGTCTTTGTTCAGGCAAAGGCTTTTCTTTTGGTTTTTGGTTCTCTTCTCAGTTTTTAAGGGGGATTTTTCCCCTTTTCCTTGGCTCTGAAAGCCTTAGCAGTGTTTGAGCTGCCTTAAGGGCAAATTCCACAGCTTCTGTGCGAAGCCATGGGCCTTGTACTGGCAATAGTGGAGTGGAGCAGCCCCACTCTGGGCCCAGTCACTCTTAGCAGTGCCAAGCCGAGAACAGTGCCTCCAGCTCATCTGCTCCATCTGGTCCTACCTACCCTGCTGTAACTTGCTGTGGGGAGGTTTACTTCAGATGAGCCATCAAGCATTCAACTGCTGCTGGAACTGCTCCATGAGGCTCCTGCCTTCTCGAGGGGGGTCTGATGCTTTCTTGTCCCTTTTGTCCTGCAAAGACTGAGGTTGTCCCTGCTAGGCCCTGTATCAGGAATGGATATTTCTGGCATTTTGAGTCTTTTTGTTCCAGTGGGGTTGTGAGACTTAGCAGGTTGATATCTAGCGGTTATTTACTTTTTCCCCCCGACTGTTTGCGTTCTGTTTGTTAATAAACCGTTATTTGTCCACTTTGACGTATATTAGTATTCGTCCCTTATTAGTGGAAAGAGATTGTAGGAACCTGTCATAAACAAATCAGTCAATTTTATGATTAAAGAGAATTTATTAAATAATCGAGTATAAAATTTGAAAAAGCCACAAGCAAAAGCAGTGCCAAGCCGGGCGATCGGCACTGGGTGAACTGAGTTTGGACACTGTCCATCCTGAACCCCTCTAGTTCACGAAAGCTGTTTCTACGGGGTATCCTTTTATACAATTTTTTGGCTTTGTTAATCTCATCCATTTTAGCATATTCATGTAGTTTTTCTTGTCTTGCTGGAGTTTGGCAACAGTTCCTGGAATCAGTCGATGTATATCTTTTGCTGTTGGAATAAGTTCTCTGGCGACGCATATTATCTTATCGTGTATGCACATTGAATGCATATCGCTGGAGCCTTGCCAGACAAAAAATCCTCCAGAATACTCTTCTTTGGAATGCATACGGAATGCACCTCGCTGGGGTCCATTCAGAAAAAAACTTTTGAAATGTATATTTTTGGCGGCTACATGTCCTGGCATTTGCATTTTCTCTCAACTTCAGTAAAAATGCTGTAATCTTTAATTTTTATCACGAATTACTTTGCAACATATACTACAAGCCCTTAAAGGGAGACAACTCATTCCAGTGTTCTCCTCTAAATTGTCCTAAACCAAGACACCTTTTATGACAATGTCACCTATGTAGTTGACCTAGGGAAGCCAGTAGATGTGGGGTATTTTTGATTTCATCAAAGCTTTTGATACTGTTTTTCATTGTATGCTTTTGGAAAAAATGTCCAGCATAAATCTAGACATGTCCATAATAGGTTGTGTGAGCAAATGGCTGATGGGTCAGGCTCAAAGAGTTATAGTAAATGAGGTTATATCAGGCTGGAAGCCAGACACCAGCAGGGCTCCTCAGGGCTCAATTTTAGGGCCAGTGCCCTTTAATGTTTTTATAAATTATCTGAATGCAAGAATCTTCTAAACATTGAGTAAGTTTGCTAATGATACTAAATTAGGAGCTGTGGACTCTCTCGAGGGTAGGGGCCTTACAGAGAGATCTAGACAGATTAGAGAGCTGTGCAATCACCAACCATATGAAATTTAACAAGAGCAAGAGCCAGATTCTCAATCTGATGTGGTAATTCTGGTTATACATACAAATTGGGAAACAAGAGGCTGGAGAGCAACCCCATGAAAAGAGATCTGTGGATTTGGGCTAATGGCAAGTTGAACATGAGTCAGTGTGCCCTAGCAGCCAAAAGGGCCGACCAGGTCCTGGGGTGCATCAGGCACAGCATCCCCAGCTGGTCAAGAGAGGTGATTGTTCTACTCTACTCTGTATTGGCATGGCCTCACCTCAAGTACNAGCTTTTCCTTTTCGGTGCCCCGCATGAGGAGAGGCTGAGTGGAGCCGGCGGCCGGCGCGGCCCGGCGCGGTGCCGGCGGGGACCACGTGACCAGCAGCGAGAGGCATGGCGAGCAGTTGCCCGATGCGGAGCCCGGACGGAATCAACTTTTCAGCCCCGCAGAACTCTATAAATAAACTTTTCAATTGATAGAACTTGAGAACAAGCGAACTTACAGACACCAATTCTCTCCCGAATCAGAGAAAAGGAAAAAACCCACGACAGAGAGCAACTTCTGTGACAGCAATGAAAGATAGTAAGGTCTTTGCATGCGTCCTCCTTACACACACACCTCCTCTCCCTTTCCACAGTCTCTGATGGGCAGTGTGTTTTGCCCTAAGGTAAGAATATCAGGTGGGTATTGTAGGAAGAACTGCTCACATTAATTAATGCATTCCAGAGATGGGGGATTTGAGATTGACTTTGGTGCACACCAGCCTGCATAAGGGTATAAAATGCTGCTGGAGACTGGACCAACTGGGCAAATTGGTCTTCTGAGACTGCAGGCAGCAACCCCCTCCCTGCATGTCTGCCAGGTATGTCCACCCCAAAGACTGGAAACACTCACTTTTCATTTTTGTACAGGTTAGTTAAAAGTTGCTAAGATCTGGTTGATATCAGATTAAGTTAAAAGTCCCAAAAAGTTCACAGCAATGATAGGTTGGTCTTGAAACCATGTCAACAAGGTGCCAGAGCAATGAAGCAGTGAAGAGTCCCCAAGAACAGAATACTGTAAATCCTTATTTCATTGACAACTAATTGTTCAAATAGATTTAAGCAGAAATTGTAAGAGTATAAAGTTAAATAATAACTTGGTCATAGCTGATAGGATGGAAATAGAACCTAGAGTTACCTCAGATTTTTATAATGCTAAAAAACACACCCCCAGGGAAACTGATATATGTAAATGATAATATTATGAACTGGACCAAGACCACCATGTGCATATTAAGAATTTTGTTATATAAGCATCTGCTACCAATCACCTGTTTCTGTATAATTCCTTCCTTGTTGCCTTTTTGTATAAAAGACTGTGCTTGTTTCCTAAAAGGTGTGCCAGCTCTGTTAGATGCCTGGCACCCTATTCTGCACAACTGTAATAAAATTGAATATCTCAACTCAGTGTGTTGATTGGCTCCTTCACACTGGGTAAAAGAACCTTGCTTTAGGGACAACAGTCAAATACAGAGATAAAATCCTAAAGTAGGTCCATAGGTGCTTTCTTGGTTTCTAATTGTGAATTCTGCAAGGCCAAAGACTGTGACCCTGTACATTTCTAGATGAAAATGCTTATATTATAACCCTTTAGTCATAGACTATTGACCAAATCTGAGACTAAGTGGACTGAGCCACACCTAGACTTTTCTGAGAAGTTTAGAAAGCAGGGGGTCTCACTTAAGCTTGTGACTCAACAGGAGGGACCACAACCTGATGATACTATAATCCATTGTAATAAACAATAGTTGTTATTCAGATACTGCATCAATAATATTTATTTACTGTATTAGCAATAAATCTGATCATAATAATCCACATAATCAATGTGTCTTACTTCTTGAGCCTTCTCTCAACTACTTTGTGATAACTTATGAGGAACAGTTGAGGTCACCTCATTTTTCAGCTTGGAGAAGAGAAGGCTGAGGAGTGACCTCATCACAATCTACTACTTCTTCAAGGGCAGTGGAGGGGGAGGTGCTGATCTCCTCTCTCTGGTGACCAGTGATAGGACACAAGGAAATGGTATGAAACTGCATCAGAAAAAGTTCAGATTGGACAGTAACAAAAGGTTCTTTGCTGAGAGGGTGGATGGTCACTGGAACAGGCTCCCCCAGAAAAGTGGTCATGCCACCCAGCCTGTCAAGAGTTCAAGGACCGTCTGGATGACTCAGTCATATGGTTTAGTGTTAGGTAGCCCTGCAAGGAGCAG
>VZTZ01014957.1:25669-39183 GCA_013400955.1 Drymodes brunneopygia | reverse complement strand
AAGTTCCCATGCATTTTCTATAAACACAGTCCTTGTTTTCCTAACTGGCCAAGATTGTTTTGGACTTTTAGATTGTTTTTCATTCCTTTCCCCTAAGGCGGAGAAAGATGATTGACCATGTCTTTATCCTGTGAACTTATAGAGGTGGGAACCTCTTTCACCAATCCATGATTGTCTTGAGAAAGAGATATAAATGAGAGAATAAAGAAGGGCAGGGCCCTTTTGGTGGTCCTGCCTGGTGGTCCTGACTGCTGCTCTGAAGTCTGCGTGTTTCTTTCAAACAACAGGATGAGGGGGAATGGCTTCAAATTGACAGAGAGTAGGTTTAAATTAGAGATTAAGAAGGTCCCTTTCCACTCCAAGGTGGTGCTGGGACAATTATCTGTAATTAAATGCTAAACTGAATAAGAGGAAATGGCCTCAAGTTATGCCAGGGAGATTTAGGCTGGATTTCAGGAAAAATTTCTTTATCAAGAGAGTTGTCAAACACCGGAACTGTTGCCCAGGGAAGCGTGGAGCCACCACCCCTGGAGGGATTTAAAAGACTTGGAGATGTGGTACCTGGGGACATGGGTTAGTGGTTGGACTCGATGATCTTAGAGGTCTTTTCCAACCTAAATGGTTCTGTGAACCCATGACTTGAATAAAATCCACGAGGAGCAGAGGGATCTAGAACAGCTCCATGGTTTGGGTGGTTTTTCATTTGCTGCATGAAGTCAGATCCAAATCCAGGGCCTGGAAGCTGAGCAATAAATATTATCAAAACTAAAAATACAGTACAAACTTGGGTTATTTGGGATAAATAACCATGGGAATAGATTCCTTTTTCCTCCAGCTGGATCTCTCTGAAAAAGCCGGGAGTATTTCAGAAGAGAATTATTGCAGAAGCTCTGGCTGTCGGGCAGATGCAGGAACTGCTGGGAGAATTTAATAACCTGTCCTGTGAAGTAGGTCAGGCCCCAATTTGCAGAAGTCAGGAGAGGCTGTTATGAAGTTGGAAAGTCTTTTCCAGCTTTTCACTGTCCTGGAGCTGGATAAAACCAGTTCATAGATGGAGCCCATGATCTGTAAAAGTCTTTTGGATGGACCACTTCAAACTGACCCTGCATTTGAGCAAGACCCCTGTTAGTACAGATGAAAAGAATTCACCTCTTTTGTTCCTAAAATAAAAGTCAAACCTACCTTTCCTTCTGCTTTTTCTGGCTTTGGGGATTTTTTTGGCGTTGTTGGCTGTTTGTGTGGAATTTTTCGTGTTATACCAAAACCCTGATTCAACCCTACAGGGTAGGAATTTACCTTTATTGAATTACAGGGTTCAGGTGAGCTTTGGCTGTTTATTTTCATGAATGTTCTTTTGAAGTCAGCAGAGAACAGCAGTTCATTCAGGTGTCAGGTGCCATTTAAAATACTCAGGATATTGTGTTGTCCTGCATTTACCAGTCAGGAAGGTGGTAACAACTGATTCCCTGGAATCAGCACAGAACATTTTTCAAGGAAAACCAGAGTTCGGGGACTCTTTTGTGTAACTGCCAGCTGAGTTCATGCTCATTCCTCAGCTTAGAGTAAAAAAACATTATGTGAAGAGCTGGTGACAATAAAATCATCACATTGAAATCAAATCCAGCTTTAGAGCTGGATTCCTGAAAAACCCAGTGGTTTAAATAGGCCAAAAATGATGGAGTTTACGTGGAAGAGAAAAAATAATCAAATTGGTTTTTTAGAGTGGAAAAATCCAAGGTTCAGGTTGGAAATTGAACGAACATTATTTTATTAATTTTTTTTCTTCTGAGACATGACAAATTTAATGTGGCTTTAAATTATTATTACTATTATTATTTTTTTTTATTTTTTTTTTTTACTNCACATTAACCATGCTGGTCCTGGTTTGTTATCTACAAACTGCATCCTGATTTAATCCAGATCTGCAGGCAGAATCAGGCATGTTTGTGCTGCAATTTTTACTTATTTCCAGAGGGAATGAGCAAGAAAGGGAGACAAGACCGGAGCTGCTTCTTGATGTTTTTGTCCTCTCCGGCAAAATCACCTTAAAACCAATGGAAACATGGAATTGTTTGGGTTGGAAGGGACCCCAAAGGCCATCCAGTCCCATCCCTGCCATGGGCAGGGACACCTTCCACTATCCCAGGTTGCTCCAAGCCCCATCCAACCTGGACTTGGACACTTCCAGGGATGGGGCAGCCACAGCTTCTCTGGGAATTCCATTCCAGGGCCTCCCCACCCTCACAGGGAAGAATTCCTTCCCAATTTCCCATCTGAACCTGTGCTCTTTAACTATTCCACACTGAGCTCTGGTTTCTGGGGTTTCGTGGGCTGCCAGCTCTGGAGTGATTCCACAAAAATTATTTGAGGGCTGGAGCACCTCTCCTGATTGAGAAAGGTGGGGCTCCTCAGCCTGGAGAAGAGAAAGCTCCAGGGAGAGCTCAGAGCCTCTTCCAGTGCCTAAAGGGATTCCTGGAGAGGGACTTGGGACAAAGAGGACACAGGGAATGGCTTTAAAGTGCCAGAGAGCAGGGTTAGATGGGGTATTGAGAAGAAGTTCCTCCCACTTCTGGACAGGAACAGCTGCTCTTGACATTCCAGGACCATCCCATGGCCTGGAAATGAATCAGAGCTCTGCAGGATCAAGAGTTGAGCGATGAAAGGAGCTCCTTCACCCTACAGAACCCATGAAAGGGGGGAAACAGAGACCCAGGGGACAAAGGGAGCCTGAAGCCCTTCAGGCTCTTCCCTCAGCTCCTGCTGCATGGTCCATGTGTGTCCCCATCCTCAGGGAAGCTTCTCCTGCTCCCTCTGGAGTTCCATCTGCTCCCACACTGCTCTTTCTCCTGCCCACTTGGAGGAGGAGGCAAAACTGGGAGGCAAACCAGAAATGCTGGGCCTGGATCTCGGCCTGCTGGTGGCCAAGGCTGTCAGATGGCATCAATGATCAGCTGTTGTTGCTGCTCTGAGGCTTTTTTTGCTGGGGAACGTTCAACTTGAGGGCTCTCCCTGCCTGGTTTTGGCTTTGTCCTTTCTGGTGAGCGGCTCTGAGGGGACAAAGGCCACACTTAAGAGTTTTTATGACCATGGCAAGGCCCCTTTTTCCCCCTGAAGGAGAATCCTGGTATCTTTACCCCTTCCCTCTCCTGCTGCCCCTGTTCAACGTTCACATCCCAATTACATCCAGAGATGCTTTTCCATCTTTTCTGCCTCTTTTCCCCTTTTTCATTCTGATAAGCTCCATCTATCCCAGAGGGAGGGAGAGTTTCAGGACATAATGATGGACTTCTGGAGCCCTCTGAGAAAGAAAAGCAGAAAAAAAGCAACACACACACACAAAAGAAAGAAAAAAGAAAACTGTGAGGGCTCAGCTGTGGTGCTGATACAGATTGTGGACGGCTGCTCTGCCTTTGCATGAGGTCATTAATCATCATTTTTGCCTGGCTTGGGGGTTTTTGATTATTTTTTTTTAAAAAACACTGCAGTAAACAGGCAGGAGCTGTGAGGGAAAGTTTTCAAGCTTCACATATGTGAGAGGCAGAGAGCGAGCTGGGAACAGGCAGCAGACGGGGAGTTTCATAGGAACAGACAAGATAAAAAGAAAGACAAGAAAACCTCAGAGACAGGACGGGAAGCTCCAGCCTGGGATGATATTCAGGAAGGTTTCATTAGGAGTCTGTAAAACTCCAAGCAGGAGAGTTGAGTTGGTTTGTTCTAAAGGGATGGGGGAGAGAATTTTAGATTATCCCAGTTCTTAATTCCTGCTAGAAAGAGGTGTTTGCTGTGCTGCAGCCTCACTTGGATTGGGGTTGGGTGGCAAGGAAAGCATCAACTCTCCTGTGGAGCCAGGCTGGGAGAGCTGGGAATGTTCAGCTGGAGAAGGGAAAGCTCCAGGGATGTCTTAGAGCCCCTTCCAGTGCCTAAAGGAGCTCCAAGAGAGCTGGAGAAGGACTTTGGATGAGGGATGGAGTGCCAGGACAAGGAGGAATGGCTTCCTGCTGCCAGAGGGCAGGGTCAGATTGGATATTAGGGAGAAATTCTTGGCTGTGAGGGAGGTGTCCAGAGAATCTGTGGCTGCCCCATCCCTGGAAGTGTCCAAGGCCAGGCTGGATGGGGCTTGGAGCAACCTGGGATAGTGGGAGGTGTCCCTGCCCATGGCAAGAGGTAGAACTTGATGATCTTTTAAGTCCTTTCCAACCAAACCATTCCATGATTTTGTGTCTTTGGAGAAGAGCAGGCTGAGGGTGGGAGGGTTGGAAGTGCCAGCCTGGGCAGCTGTGACTGGAACACAAACAGCTCTGGCAGCATCACTGTGAGCACTTAATGATCACCAAGGGACTTCTCAGCATCATTTTCCCAGTTTGAAAAACATCCCAGCCATCCAGCACCGGGAAAAGTGTGTGATTAACAGGTCAGCAAAGCAGCATCTTTAATCATGCCAAACAGGCAGCTGAAAGGCTCAGGGACTGACTGGAAACCTGAGGTTCTCAGACAAAAATCCTTGTCTAGAACTGAGTCATCCTGGCAGCACTAATGATAGGGAGTAAAGTCAGGGAAACAATGAGAAAATGCTTTTACTGTGTCATTTCAGGGAAAGGGCACAATGCAAATTAAGCCACTATTGCAGATAATTGGAGGTGAAAGAATGGATATCTTTGATTAAAACTGGGAGCTAAGGCAGGCTGGAGCTGCAGAACAATGCCTTGTTTTCCCTTGAAAAATCCCAAACCAAGGAAAAGATAAACACAGACATCAGGGCGTTCCAAATTCTCTCTTCCAAGGGTAAATGTGGACTCATCTATCAGAGACATTTTAAAATGCTCAGCGTGTCACGCCAGATAAGTGGAAAAAAAATCTGTGGAACGGACTGTTAACCATGATAGCTGCTCTTCCAGAAGATTCTGGAGCTGGCCCAAAGGCCAGGAACAGCAGGAAAAGACAACCCAAAGAACACCAGGGCTGGAAACATCTTACAGAAATGGGTTCTCCGAGGTCTGAAAACCTCTTGAGGGACAATTCCAAGCCTGAATTTCCAAATTCTCTGCAGTCACGTCGCTCCATCTCCTCCAGCTGCCCCAGCCAGCCCTGTCCTTCATCTCCTGGGTCCTCAGCCAGTCTCACACGTGTGGCACATGTGGAATTACCTCTTCTTCTGAGGGATGAAGGGAATCAAAGCCCATTTCACACAGCGTGGATCTTTCTCTTGATGAGCGTAAGGTTTTGGATAAATTTGTGGAAATCTTTCCTATCAATCATAGCATTAGANCCTGGTCTGGTGGAAAGTGTCCCTTTGCAGGGGAGGTGAATGATCTTTAAGGTCTCTTCCATCCCAAACTGTTTGATAATTTTATGCTTCCTCTCCCTTAGCCCCCCCCCAAAACAGCCAATGGCAGAGAATCCTTGCTGGGAAGAGTAGAAAAGACAAACTCCACTCAGATGCAGAGAATCTCATCTCCTGACCCATATATTTGCTGCATTCAGAAGACAAAAAAGTGGTTCAGATCTCTCTTCACCACCCTCACTCTGCATTTTGCTCCAAGGCTTCATCACAAGAGAACAGCACCGGTGTGGAAACCCCTCCTCAATCCCACGCACGCGAAAAGAGCACCGGATTTGTTTGGTTGTTGAAGTCTCTGAGGGTGTTTTCCCTTTTAAAATTCCGGCTCTGCCTTTCCCTTCTCTCTCCTCATCACTTGGTACCTGGGAGCCTCATTTCCCCCCGAGTTAATGGTAGGGGAGTGCTCGTTATGCAGATGCCAAGGAAGCGTCTCCGTAGCAACGGCATCCATGGAAGCGCCGGGATCTCATTTGGCTCCCCGAGCCATTCATGTCCCTTGCACTCCCAGCAGTGTCCTGCCTGAGGGACAGCTCAGTTCCTGCATTTTTTCACACATCTCAGAGTACAGATAATTCCCCAAGCGAAGATCTGAGCTCACCCCCACCAGAAATCTCTCCGCGTCGCCGTTCGGAAAAGTATCGGCACAAAAAACTCAGCGTTCAAAAAAAAGTCCCAGCAAAGATCTGGACAGAGGAAAATTCTCAGGGAACAGAGGCAGGTGGAAGCTGGGGAATTCTCTTCAGGGGTGGTCCTTGCAGGGATGGAATTGTCTCTGTGAAATTCAGACTGCAAAAGGGAAAATCTCAATCTCTGAGGTCCCAACAGGGTGTAAATTGGGACAACAGAGAGATTTAATTGTTTGGGTATAGATAAATGCTCTCCAAAATCATGGATGGTGATGTCAGATATTCCACCAGCAAGATGCAAGCCCGTGGCAGCTGCTCTGTCTGGGCAAGGAGCTATTGAGCAGACACAGGACAGGTCCAAGAGGAGTTGAGAGTTGTATTAAATTTAAAACAGGGCATTACTGGGTGTGAAATAAGACTGATGAGTAGGAGAACAGATTAGACAAAAAAAAAGGGGTGTGCAAGGAGAAAGTCCTGGTGCAGAAAGTATTTCTGAGGTATTAAAAACATCAACATGAAGAAAATGCATCAGATCACAGCAGCAGCCTTGTTTAGAACATGGCCCCATGGACAATCTAATCAGTGAACAGAAAAGGAGCCAAAATGAACCTCATGGATCTCAAAAGGAGAGTGCCAGCGACAGAAAGGGATGTGGAGAAATTTTACACCAATTTTTACAACCCAATTTCCCAAATTCTGGAACCTCCAGCACAGAAAAGGCTCCTATAAGCAGGAAGGGGCTGCCTTGCTCCCTCCAGCCATTGGTAAAAATGAACTAAACTGAGAAAATGTGAGGTCTCCACCAGTTGAAGAGCTTTACAAATAGTTTAGGGCACAAACTGTGAGTTGCAATGTGCCATAAATAATGTTCCTGTGAAACAGGGGGACAATATCATTCCCCCATGGGAGATGGATTCCCTGGAATTCCCTCTGCGATGCCATTGAATGTGCCAGAACAAAATCTGTTGGAGCAAGTCCAGAGGAGGCCACGGGGATGATCAAAGGGCTGGAGCCCCCCTCTTGTGGAGCCAGGCTGGGAGATCATCTGGGAATGTCCAGCATGGAGAAGGGAAGGCTCCAGGGAAACCTCAGAGCCCCTTCCAGTGCCTAAAGGGCTCCAAGAGAGCTGGAGAGGGACTTGGGACAAGGGATGGAGTGACAGGACACAAGGAATGACTTCCCACTGCCAGGAGGCAGGGATGGATGGGATATTGTGAAGAAATTCCTCCCTGTGAGGGTGGTGAGGCCCTGGCCCAGGTTTTCCAGAGAAGCTGTGGCTGCCCCATCCCTGGAAGTGTCCAAGGCCAGGTTGGATGTAGTTTTCAGCAGCCTGGTCTAGTGGAAGATGCTCCATGGCAGAAGGGTTGGAACAAGGGCAGTCTTCAAGGTCCTTTCCAACCCAAAGCACTCTGGGATTCCATGAAAACCTCTGGCACTTCCAGGCAGTCACACAGCAAATGTGGGGGTGGCCACTTCCCTTCCCATGGCGCGGGATGAGCTACAGGGAAATCTTCACCAGCAGGGGACAGGTTGTGACTGACATTCAAGGACCAAAGAGCAGCAGGATTCAGAGCTGCCACCATCCCCAGCATCTCCTGCAGGGACATTTATTAAACCCTTACTCCAGGAGTGGCAGCTCCCGTTGATTTGCAGTTGGTTTTTTTTATTTTTTTGGCAGGGATTTAATGACTCTGTGAGGAGCAGGGCCAAGGTGCTCCTGGTTTGTCACCTCCGCCTTCGCTGCGCGCTCATCACGGCCACGTCACGCTGCTTTTTATGTCCTTCCAGCTCGTGGAGTCTGTCCCTTGACCCTTCACTCTGTCCACAGTCCTGCCCTCCACGTATTCACTGCGTGGGAGCTTTTTAATTTGAAGATTTGTCTCTAATCTTTCAACCCCGTGCACGGCCAAACTCCATTTCAAACCCCAGGCTCCACCACGGCGGGCCCAGAACAACTCCTGAACTTTTTTTTTCCAGCGGTGAATTCACCCCTCCGGCTCCTCAGATGTTGAATAACTCACCAATTTCCCTTTTTGTCTCGTTCAAGAGCTGGAAACTGAGCAAGAAAAGAGAAAGGGAAACCACCCACCCACAGAGCAGCTCCGAGGGCTTTGTTTCCTGGCTTGGCTTCTGGCAAGAAAAGGAGCTGTGAGCAGGATGCTCTTGTGGGATGCTCAGGATGAGAAGCTGGAGGGTTCTGAGATCAGCTGCCTAACAGGAGAATTTGGGGCTGTGTTTCCAAGAAATCAGGGCTGAATGAAGTCAGGATATGATGCTTTTTGTACTGAGGAAACTCCTTTATCAGCCTCTCCCACAGATATTTGTGCTACGGTGGGTCTGCTCCCAAAATATCCCCTCTGTTTGCACCTCCCTGTCCAAATCCATCCTGTGAGGCTGCAAATCCTCATTTTATCCTGACATCCTCTGTGGAGGGCATTCACGGGATTGGATTCATTCTTCACCCACATCAATAATTTAATCTTTCCTAATGTGGCAGCAAATAAGCAAAACCAAAGGATTCACTGGCTGCGGGTGAAGGAGGGAGAAGGAAGGAGAGGGAACAACATCAGAATCTGCAGTCCAAGGAACAAAAACATTTTTTTTTTTTATCTTTTCCAGAACCACAGTGGCAATAAAACCTCCAGCAAATGTAAACTGTGAGGATGGGAATCTATGCAGAAAACCTCTCCATAGGCACCATCACCTCCGTCTGGTTTCCATAGAGATTTGGGTTCCTGCTTCCAGCAGAGAAAATCCTGATTGACATTTTGTACTTTTGGAGAGGTAAAACCTCAGCAACACAGGGACAAGCTCTGAATGTTTATTAAAGTCCTTCATGGCAGGGGCTGAGCATTTCAGGGTTTCCTCGTTTTATTTGTTTTGAAAATTATTCTTTATTGCTTTTTTTATTTTTCCTTCCCTGCCAAGCTTTTCTCATGCCATGGAAAAGGTGCTGGGTTGGCCTCTGTGGTCACACCTGGATTTCCACAAACAGGTAAAGCTGCACACAGATGGCTGAGCAGGGAGGGAAAACAAAATTCCTGGATTTCCTCCTGATAGCCAGAATTGCAAGGAAATCCAGATTAAGCAATGACTTCATGAGCTGTGGGGAGAATCTTATACAAAAGCAGAAAAAGGCCTAAAGCCACATCAGTGCGGAAAGGGACAGAAAATTTGATTTTCCTTCTGTGCCCTGAACACATTGGAAAGTTTGGGATGAATTTGGTCTATTGAGTGGAGCTTTTCCTTTTTTTGGAAAGGCTTGTGACATCCACAGGATGCTGATTTTGGACAACAGGCACTAAATTTGTCCAGTTCCTGGAGAGGCAGCTCTGCCTGAGTTCACTGGGTCAAATCAATTCAAAATCACCTCACCAGGCAGACTTTCCCTGTTTGTTTTCCTTTCTCCCAGGCCCTACTTCACATTGCAGGATTTTAGCCAGCACAGCTCTCACTTTTTTGCCTGCAGGGCTGCCAGGCAGTGATTTCTGCTGACACAGGTGACAGACATCCCAGATTTCCTGTGGTGGTTCCATGAGAAATCAGCTGGATTGATGTTCCCCTGATTTTCATCCTCTTGGGATCTTCACCTAGGAGGCAAAATCAGGGGTGTTGAAAGGGCTCAGCCTCTCTGTCTCACCTGATTTAAGGTAAAAGAAATTAAAAAAACAGTGAAGATTGTGAGGAAGAATGTAGATTATGCATGATCTTGATAGATTCTATGTGATATATTCCAAAAAAATGACATTGAGCAGCTGTTCCAGACTTATGTAGGAAAGAGGCACAGGAAGCAACATTTCCTGGATTTTCATGGCATTTCAGGTGCTGGGGTTGTACAGGCACTGTGCAAAGTTTCATCAAGTGCTCAAGTGAGGTTTAACTTGAATTTCATTCAGAATGGCTGTGATGAGAGCAATATCCCGATGCCAAGCAAAATCTGGGAATATCTGAGAGGCCTTGTCCTGGACAGGAACTCATGGATCAGTGGGAAAGAGAAAGGCAAGGTGCCTGCTCTCCCAATATCCCAGAATCATGGGATAATTTGGACTGGAAGGGACCTTCAAGGTGATCTCATTCCAAACCCTGCCATGGGCAGGGACACCTCCCACTATCCCAGGTTGCTCCAAGCCCCATCCAACCATCCTGTGGTTCCCAGGAAAGTGTCCCTGGTGCCACAGAGCAGAATTTGCTCTGGTGACAGGTTTTAGCAAAAAAAAAAATTATCTCAGCCTGGATGTTTTTCCAGCAGTTTCTGTGCAGATTTCCAGCCCTCAGCGCTGACTTTTACAGTGGAAGAACTTAGGCTGGCCTAAACGCCTGGGTGTCCAGGCTTAATGAGGATCAAAGGTGGCATTAATCCAGCCAAGCTTAATTCATTCCCAGTCACGCCTTTCTGATCAAACCAAAGGAGAGTGACCCACGCTGTGTTCAGCTCAGCTTAATTCTGAAATAGATTGAAGACTGAGGTCTGAAAGTCTTCCAAGTCATTTCCTACGTGGCCACGCCTCGGTTCAGTTTGGGTTTGGTTTTCTGGAGCTCTCTGGGTAAGGGGAGGAGTCCTCAGGGACAAAGATCTTTGGGAAACAATGAATTGGTGTCTCTTTTACTTGATTGCAAGGAGATTTAGGAACCTCTACTGAACATGAGGGGAAAAAAGTGGTGATTTCGGAGGAAACTCAGCAGGGGAAGCACAGAGCTGCTTTCCTGGGAAATCTCACCCTGTCCTCTGCTTCCCACCCTTGCAGTTCAGCCATGACCCTCATTTTCCACACCAGGAACTGGGGATGCTCAGTGTGAGGTGGAAACCAGGCACTGGTGGGGGTCCTGCACAGAACAGAGGGGTCTGCAGTCACTTCTCCTTCCTGCCTTCACCCTTGGATATTCAGCAAATCCCTCTCTCCAACCTCTGCCTCCTTTGGAAAACCAGGAAGCGACACCTGGAATGTCCCCTGTGACTCCAGGACTGCAGGGAATGCATTAAAGAGCTGATGGCCTTTCCATGATTGGAGAATCATGGAATTGTTTAGGTAGGAAAAGACCTCCAAGATCATTGAATCCAACCATCAACCCACAACTGCTGAGGCCACCACCAAGGGCCCCTCACTGTGGCCTTCCAGGGCCTGAAAGGGCTCCAGGAGAGCTGGGGAGGGATTTTGGATAAGGGATGGAGGGACAGGACACAGGGAATGGTTTTAAACTGCCAGGGGACAGATTTAGATGGGATATTGGGAAGAAATTCTTGGCTGTGAGGGTGGTGAGGCCCTGGCACAGGTTGTCCCAGAGAAGCTGTGGCTGCTCCATCCCTGGAAGTGTCCAAGGCCAGGCTGGATGGGGCCTGGAGCAACCTGGGATGGTGGAAGGTGTTCCTGCCCATGGCAAGGGGTGGAATGAGGTGATTTTGGAGGTTCTTTCCAGCTCAGACCATTCTAGGACTCTGTGATCAGCAAAGACTTCCTCAAGTATTTCTCTGACATCACTACCCAAACCTAGAATCGATTTTAAGGCTGTTATTTAAGGTTAAAAACCCGAAGTTTGGCTTTCTTCCTGCTGTCAAAATTGTCAGTAAAATTGAGCCCTCCACTGGATTTGTGATTTCCCAAGTGTGGAACACAGGTTTTGTAATCCTGGTCCCAAAGAGGGATTATCCCTCGACCCTGTTGGGAAAATCTGTTCTGGGTGAGGAAAGGTTTCTCACCATTCCAGGGACACTCAGAGTGTTTTAAGTCCCTGGAAATCCTAAAGCAGAGGAGCACAGAGAGTGGAAACCCTGCAACAAGGGAAATACCTGAGTTTTTTCAGTTGAATAATCAAATCAGGAGAGGGCAAAATAGGGCAAAGTCAGTTCAGATGAGAAACTCTCCTGGTGTTTCAATGGGTTAAAATGAAGCTGGGAAAAGACATTTCTTCTTGCACCAACTCAGCACAAGCCTCAGAGTCCCAAAACAGTAAATTCCAGTTCTTTTTTGAGCTTTCTAATATTTTTCTTACTATTTTCTTTCTTTCTTTTGTTTGTTTTTTTTTTTTTCCAGGTTGAAGTGAGTTTTTAAGTGGTGTTTTTCAGAAAGAAGAAGCCAACAAGCTCATTTGGAAAATGTCAAGATTCAATTCCTTTCGAAAAATACAAAACACTTCATGCCACCAAGTGGTTCTGTAAGATTCAGGACTAAATAAAACCTGATTTTCTAGTAGGGTTTTTTTATTTCAATTTTTTTTTTTTTTTAATGTAGCATTGTCTGAGCACGTGTGGGAGCGATGGAAAAACTCATCAACTCCGTATCAGAAACATGAAGGTTTTTAGGGAGTTTGGGAATCCCTGGTTTTGCAGGAGATAAATTCATAGGATTAGAAAATGATTTGGGTTGGAAGGGACCTGAAATATCATCTCATTCCAGCCCCTGCCATGGGCAGGGACATTTTCCACTAGACCTGGGTGCTCCAAGCCCTGTCCAAATGGTTTTGGACACTTCCAGGGATGGAGCAGCCACAGCTTCTCTGGGAATTCCATTCCAGAGCCTCCCCACCCTCACAGGGAAGAATTCCTTCCCAATTTCCCATCTAAATCTAAATTCCTTCATCTTAAGTCCATTCCCTTGTCCTATCACTCCATGCCCTTGTGCAAGACCCTTTCCATCTCTTTCCTTGGCATATAAATTAACGAGGTGAAAGTTAATCAACATTCAAGGTGGAATGAGACTGAAAACCACGCTGACTCTGCGGGATCACTTTAACTTAACAGGATCCTAAAAATCCCTAAATATATCCTAAAAAAGTAATGAAAATGGCCGTGTCTTCCATAATAATCACCACAAACCGTGTCAAGAATCGAGCAGCAACTCTCCTTTCACTTCCTAATGATTAAAAACCATCCCTAAAAACACAAAACCTGCCTGTAACCCATCCCTGGTAGAAATGAGTGTTGTAGGAACAGGGCTGGGACAAAATCCTGCTCCGTGATGGGAGCAGCACCCAGAGCATCGTTTGGATGTGATAAGTGGAGCCATTAGAGCCCGTTGTGTCAATAAATGGAAATTTCACAGCCTTCCCTAATTATGTGGAAAAAAGGAGATCCAGGGGAGCAGTTGGGCTGTGCCTGGAAAGTCAATAAATATGATTTACATCACTGAGCGGAGCAATGTTTTTGATTAAAAAAGGAGAAAAAAGACAAAAAAAAAAAAAAGGCTGAAAACACCGGAAAAAAAGAAATAAAGCAACCCGGTCTAGTGGAAGATGACCCTGCCCATGGAAGGGGGTGGGACTGGGTAATATTTAAGGTCCTTTCCAACCCAAATCATTCTATGATTCTATAAAATAATTCATATGTGCAGTAGCTCCATCTCGGCTCCTTCTTTAAGCTGTCCTGAATGAGCAAATGAAGGAGCCCCTCAGCCCAGTCACAATAAAGAAAGAAAGAAATTAAAATGATCAAGAATTAATGATTTTTTTCTCGGTTTTCTAAGTGCTTGGCCTGATGTGCCTTTTCCACACTTATGGAATCATGGAATCATTACGGCTGGAAAAGAACTTTGAGATCAGCCAGTCCAACCCAGCAT
>VZTZ01014956.1:1799256-1828662 GCA_013400955.1 Drymodes brunneopygia | reverse complement strand
GCTTTTTCTTTTGTCTGGGACAAAACAGAAGTAATTATATTTCCATGTAACCACAACTGAAAGGGAAATACAATCAAAATCCTTAACTGACTGCTGTGGGTTTTTCAGACAGAGGAACAGCAAGTTTTGTGGGGAGCATTTTGTAGCCCCTGAGACACGAGTGAAACAAGTGGAGGTGTTATGGCAGGTTTCTGCCACGGGTCTGGGACTGTACTGGCATGGGGACGTCAGGGTGGTGCTGCCTTTTGAAGGAGGTGAGACAACAGGTAAATGTGAGCCTGTTCCTGAAACAGCCTCCACACTGAGTCCTGCACCATCCTGCCACAACCACCTCAGATGTGAGGCACCTGTGATGTGTATTGTGGGTCACAAAGTTTCCTGTCCCACCTTTAGAAAGGCTGGCACACCCATACGGAGTCACTGGTCATAGTACAGTGTCTTGTCTTTCTGAAAATCAAAGAAACATACCATATATGCTTGTTGATTTTTTGACACATTAGAGAATTTCAGCTTTTCAGAGTAATACCATTTCCTTTAACAGGCAGTCACAACTAACCTCCTTATTTCAAGAATGTGGAAATCACAGCTCTCTAGCTAATATTGGCTAATTAGCCAAAGCGATCTGTTGTTTTGATAAGTCCTGCCAGAAGAGATTGAATAAAACTCCAAGCCATAGAGGCAGCCTGGACATAAGAAGCACATGGGATTTTATTTCCCTTGCTACAGGCTGTGAGGGTTTTTTTAAGATTGATGAACCGAGACGCATATATGTATCTTAAGCTACCTAAAACCTTTAAAAACCACCGCTCAGCTGCTGATTAACTCAAGAGGGTTAAATGACTAAATTTCCACTGTTGCACATATACAAAGCAGCTTATGCGCTGATCCTGTTCCATATTTTATGAGCTTCTTGGATCCCTCACTCAAACAGCAGTCCCAAACCTGGAGTTAATTCCCCTTGTCAGTCTCCCATAGTTCTTCTCAGAGCACTTCTCAAGTGGAGACTGTTCCCAGCATGCCAACTCATTGGCACAGCACTCTAGGCTTGCTGAAAGCTTGCTTCCTATTCACATTTTCCACAAAGCTCTCGATGAATAGCCTTCTAAAACCAAGAGACCTAATTTATTCTAGTTAATGGGAAGGTAAGCTCCTTTTTAAATTTCAGTCAAATCCATCCTCTGTTCTCCAGACTACTTTCAGGTGAGGTAGGACAGGATTTGGAGCAGATACCATGTCTTGAAGAACTACCAGGGCTCTGACTTTCAAAAAGTAGTCAGAAAGACAGAAAGATGTTCTTGGTTCTACAAGGAGCAAGACAAAGATAATTTATTGATTGTCTCAAGGAAAGTCCATGTAATGAAGCTTATTATTTTAATCTGAATGGAGTTGATCTCACCTGCACAGTTGTAATTTTTTTGACAACAGATTGGTAGGGAGAAAAAACCCAAATATTTTTAATTTTTTTTTTTGGTTTTCCATAGCTGTTTTTTCTTTTCACAGTGTCAGTGAAATAAAAAAGCATCTCTACCAAGTATTTCTGGCTCTGCTGTACATTTAATAGCTTCCATGGACTCCTATCTGTACTGAGAAATGAAAGGTGAGGTGCTGACTCTGTTGGAAACATCATCTTGTTTGTAAGCCTGCAGGATGATTGCTGCACAGAGGGTGAGAATTGCCCCATGATGTGCATCCTGTCTGCTTCCAAAAGAGAATTTCACCATAGAGCTTTTTTTTTTTTTCTCAGGGACTTTTTTTAGCTTATAAAAGAAGTAAATGTATTACAAAGGTCTGCACTGTTCATTTTACTTCTGTTCCAGTGTCCAATGACTTAGAGCTTCTGGCCATGATAATTTATAATACATGCTTTCTTCTATATCACCAATTCACATGCATTTAACCTGCAGGCTATCTGTAAAGAAAGCTGATGTTTCAGCAGCAATGTGGATTGCATTCAACTGTGAGAAGCAAAAGGAGTACTTGGGAAAACTATTAGGGAATAGCAGTCTCCCTACCTCTGTTTTCCCATAGGCTAATCCCTGTACCTCCCCTCTTGTCTTGTTGCCTTTTTTTTGTGTGTTTTTTGTTTTGTTTTGTTTGGGATTTTTTTGTTTGTTTTGTTTTGTTTTGTTTTGCTGGTCAGCCAAGGGAAAAGTTTAGCTGAGGTTTTGTGTTCAGGCTTTTGTAAGGGGTAGCAATTATTGTAAGTAAACAGTATGTAAAAATACACAGTTGTTATAAGGTCTGCTGTGTTCATCTCTTTCAATTAATACTTTTTACTTTCAGTGATAGGACAGTTAACCCTCCCCCTCTCCCCCCCCTTATAAATACATTTTGCCTTCACAATTAAATTGCCACCACAGCAACAAACCTACTCATATTACCCTCATAGCCCCATGTAATTTGTGACTTTGGAGAAACTTCACAAAGCCATCAGCTGGAGATTAAAGCCTGGAAAAGATCTCCAGAAGCTGAATCAGTAAACAGCAGACATAAAGGTGTCAGTGTCAGTACAGTGGTGCCAATGGGCTTTTTTAGTACCTACATCAGGCTCTGTATCTCAAGCTGAATCTCCACTTGCTAATAACATCAAAGTTGTGGGTTCAATCCCTGTGTGGACCATCCACTTGAGTTGCAGTTGATGATGCATGTGGGTCCCTTCCAACTCAGACCATTCTGTGACTGTGTGTAACCACACCATCTACTTTAGAGCACTGTCCAATATGTCTGTTACCTCTTCTGCCAGCATTCCTTCTTTTCTCTCACTACTCCCTCCCTGTATAACTCTTTCTTTCCTTAATTGGTCATTACTTTGTCTCTTCTGAATTCTCTTCTGAGGTCACCTTGTTCTCTTGACGGGGCAGAAACTGCTCAATGCCCAGCAATATCAGACCTCCATGTGTCTTTTGAACCCAGGCACCACTGTGGTAGGTCTGCTAATAAAAATATGACAGGTAGAACCAGGAATTCACATTCTAAACATTGCTGCCATTAAACTGAGGAGCCTCACGTACTTGCTGATACAACAAACTGCAAAGGACCAGAAGTCAAAACCTTTGGTGTTCTGAGTCATTCTGTAAGCATGCAACCATGCAAAATGGTTTTGACTGAATGTTAATGACGGCACACTTCAGAGGAACCCTGTTTTCAATAACTAACCTGTTTCCTGGGAGAACCTGGGCTGATATTCCCAAAAAGTGGCCAAAGGCTTTGAAATTACCTACATGCACCAGTCCTTGATGTTGTGTTTGCCAGCTTGTCCCCTTTCTGATGCAGGGTCAGCCTGGGTGATCCTTAGCTGTGCACTGCTCGCCAGTGAGGAGCTGCTTGCTCAGTGAGGACAGCAGGGGATTAGATTTTAGAAGTCTATAAGCTCCCCTGTAGTTCTCAGTGCTGAGCTACTCATTTTCTAAGGCATCCAGGTGTATGTGGGAGTCACCAGATGTGAATTAAATTTGATATAGAGCAAGAATGAACCCCCTCATGACCTTGGACAAAACATCATCAATGCTGGGAATGTTGTGCCAATGAATCAGGTCAGCAAGAAAAGGATTGATGGGATGGCATTTAGCAGCAATGACATCAGGTTAGCAGGATAATTTTTTTTGCAACATTTGAAAACTGGAACACTTTATCATCTTTCCTCCAAAAATCACTGTTTTGTGGCAGGATCAATATTTTGCTCTTGAAATGTATGAGCAGAATAACATCTCTATGACTTTAGAATTTGATATGTCATCATCATCAGATGACATAAATCCTGAAAAACAGAATTATTTTGAAATTTGCAGTCCTGAGCTTGCCAGGTAAGAAAACACAGAAATTATTTGCTATAAACAATGGAAGTATAACTAGAATCCTAAGGGGCATTGGTGAGGGAGGGTTTTTTGAGATTATACAGACTGATACCTCAAAAAATTTAGTTTTCAGTAAGTGAGGAAAGAAAACAAAACCCAGAATTCTTCACAAATTTTGGTCACCAGACCCTGAAACTTTTACAATAGAGAATTTGAAAACGTTCCAGATCTTCCAAAGGAACTCAGGTAAAGTGAAACATTTATGTAAATTTTAAAAAAATGTGTGTAAGAATAATAAAATTTTCTAATAATAAAAATGTCACATGCCTTTGAATGACAGTATTTCCTAACACTTATGTGAAAGTTGGTTTGGGTGGCACAGCACCATTTAAATTCACTCAGTGGTATGTGCTAAAGTCAGGTCCTTAACTGCATGCTTCTCAGTTGAGGTTTTAATAGCTGTCACTGTGAACACAATGTTGGAATGCTCTGCCATGGTGCTGGCTCCAGTGCACAGAGGTGTCAGGTTAACAGTGGATTTTATGCCTGGGTCTAGTTAGCAAAGCCAGACTTCTGTTTCTTTTCAAGATAAACCACTAGCAGTTAATCTATCCCAGGTTTCTATTCATAAAAGACCACGTAAAAATTGTTAGGTTTTGATTGCAATTTAATCTGCTTCTATTAAGAAATTCTTAATTTGCAGTCTTACATTGCAGAAAAGAGTCTCTGCAGATTTAGCCTGGTTTTGTTATGTTTCTCTATAACATTTACTCTTGACCACTGCCAGACGGAGGTTAATGGGCTAATTGGATCTTAGCTTTGATGCAGTTCTGCTTCTTTTATGTTCCCAGAGTTCCTGTACTTGTTTTATTAACATTGTCTTCTTGTAAATACCTAGTTTGTAGTCCCATAGTAGTTGTTTTTTTTTCAGAATCCGTGTTTCACAACAGGAAGGGTAAGATTTTGTTGCCCAAATATAGGAAGTTAGCATCATTTTAAGCAGAGAAGAGTATCCTTTCAGGCTTCCAGCTGCTGTTCCTGAAGGCTACAGATCTCCCAGACATCTCCCACTTCATGTGTTTTTAGGACACTCTTGGGTGTCCCACATTGCACTAGGAACTATAAAAAGGCAGCTGAATCCTGCCCAGACAGCTTTACACTGCTTTACATGTTCCACAGTCTCTAGCACAATGAATCTCATATCCTGACAAGTGGCTCTGGGTGCTATAAGCAATACAACAAGCTTTGTGCAACAGTCATAAATGTAAACTCAGGAAAGACCACAGATAGGTCAAATTGGTGCTATAAAATATCTTTGGAATGGAAACATTTCTTTTTCTTGTCAGGATTTGGCAAGAGCAAATACTTCATAGGAACAAATACATTTTATTTTAATTTGATTTTGAAGACAGGATAAAAATTAGCTCAATAAAGGATATTTTTTTTGTCTGACTCTAAATGGCTTTGTTTCCATTTTAGAATGTCACTTTAGATGTATGTACACAAGATGGCATGTGCCCATCAGTCTACATTATATTCAAGTGTAATGTATGCCCATAATGCAAGAGGTAAAGATGGAATGGAAACTTTGATTTCTGTTCTCAAGGAAGATTTACATCACTCTGGAGTAGATTTGCTTGCTTTTAATTTTGTGGGAAATTTTACGAAAAGCTTCCCTTTTGTAACATAAAGAATTTTATTGGAGGGCTGTTACTTGAGAAGAAGAAGGTAAGCTCCAGCTTCTCACCAGCTCCATGGCTGTAGAATGAGTGGGGCTTTTTTACCTTACAAAGCAACTGGTAGTGATCAGCTATTTTTTCTAACACGTACAATTTTAACATTAGATACAACTCTTGCAAAGCTCAGGTGTTTCCTTCACTGGGCCTGGGCAATCATCAGCACAAATACAGACTGGGCAGTGAAAGGATTGAGAGCAGCCCTGGGGAGAAGGACTGGGTTCAGCTGGACTTACGGGCTCTTGTGGGTAAAAAGCTAAAAGTAAGCCAGCGATATGTGCTTGGAACACAGAAAACCAACCCTATCCTGGGCTGCATGAAAAGTAGTGTGAGCAACAGATAAAGGGAGGCGATTGTGCCCCTCCACTCTTCTCTTGTGAGACCCTGCATGGAGTGCTGTGTCCAGCTGTGGGCTCCTCAGCAAAGGAAAAATGTCGATCTGTTGGACTGGGTCCAGAAGAGGCCATGAACATGATCAGAGGGCTGAGAGAGCTGGGGCTGTTCAGCCTGGAGAAGAGAAGGCTCTGTGGAGATTTTATTGCAGCCTTCCAGATTAAAGAGACTACCAGAAAACTGCAGAGGGACTTTTAACAGGGACATGTAGTGATAGGACACAGGGAAGTGGTCTAAAAATGAAAAGGGTAGATACAAATTAGATACTAGGAAGAAATTCTTCAGTATGAGGGTAGTGAAGCACTGGCCCAGGTTACCCAGGAAAGCTGTGGATGCCCCACCCCTGGAAGTATTTAAGGCCAGGATGGACAGGAATTTGAGCATCCTGGTCTAGTGGAATGTGTCTGGGGGCATAGCAGGGGTTGGAACTAGAAGATTTTTAAGGTCCCTTCAAACCCAACCCCTCCATGATTTTATGAGCCCTATATGCTGCAGAGAACTATTGGAAGAGTACACTGAATTTCACTTTAAAAGAATGGGACTATTCAATTCATCAACAAAAAAAAATTTGATGAAAACCCTGTCCCATTACTTCAGCTCCTCTGCTTAACACAGATGAGAAAAAATGTGTCAAAAATTTTATATGATGTCACCTTGTCTACACTGAGTTTTAATGTTACCTGCTTTGGGAATTAAGAAATTTTCACTCTCATCTCATTTTGCAATGAATGCTTTTGACCCATGCAAAAATAGATAAGAACTACTGTCCAGATCCTAATTATGAACAGTAAGAGCATTTGCATTTACCTTTAAAAGCTTTAAAGGCAGTGACCGTAAACACATACAAATAGAGCAGAGGGGTTTCAATTTAATGCAGAACTCATTAAATTATTTTCTACATTTTTTGAGTGCAAATAATCTGTGAATACAGTTGGCAATGTATGTATATATATCTGAAGTGATTCTCCAAATGTTTCCCACAGACGGCTTTCAGTTGATTCAGTCTCAAACAGCTTTTTTTCCCTTTGTGCTGCGATTTTGAATGTGTTTTTTCAACAAATGTTGGTTTTTAAAGGGTTGTGTTGGTGTTTCTCTTCCTTATATGGTTCTGTGAAAGCAGATAAGCAGGACAAAGGCTTAATTGGGTTGGCTGTGGTGTAAATATTCGAAGTGCTGTAGAGACTGTCATCAAGCTTTCATTGTCTGCAGAAAAGGAGCAGAAGGATAACCTTGTGATTAAACTAGTGGACTGTGACTCAGGATATCAGAGTTCAATTCCGTCATCTAAATATATTGCAATACAAAAAAATCTAAGCCTCATTCTTGAGTTTCCATTTACGGTTGTCTTTGCCCATCATCCAGTTGCTTGGTTCAATCCCTTTGTGCCACATGAAGGAGGACAGTGGAGGTTAACAGTGAAAGGTTAACGCATTAGGGAACATGCTTTGAAATCAAATGACCTGAATTATTGTTGTGTTGATTAGTATGCAAGAGATATTGTGTGTGAGACAGCACCATCCTAAAGCAGCCTCATCTAAGTAAAAGGACATAGAAATATTCACCCCCTGGGCATTCTGAAATATTTTTAGCTTCATTGGTAAGGAACCAATATCCTCGGGAGTCGGAATTGAATGTTCTTAATGTGAGGCAGAGGAAACAAGTGCAGCACAATAACAAAATGTGACATGCCATTAGCAGAGTCCCAGTGATTCTTACTTTTCCTCGTTCCCCAAAGAAATGTGCATTAGTAACAGAAATTTTCCTTTTAAGACCAAATGATTGAAAAGTAGAGACTATCAGGCCTAGACATCACTGATTTCAGGTGACATAATGGAGTCACCTGACAGAGCTGAGAAAAATCCTGTGTGTGCAGCAATCATAGATTTTCCAGTTGTTGGATGTCACTGTTTTTTCCTATGATTTAGTGAAAAAGTGAGAGAACAAGGACTGCCAGGGAACAGCCTTGCTTGATAGTAGGGGAAGGGAAAGTCTTAGTTGAAGGAATAGACAGAGTACCTTAATGCAGACAGGCAGAAGAGAGAAGAGGAAGAAACCTGAGCAGGATACTCATAGTGCTTATCATAGTTTTTAGCTAGACAAGGATTGAAGCAAAAGTGAATTTCATCTTCACTGGATAATACCACAGTAGGTTGCCAAAGGTAAAAAAAAAAAAGAAAAAAGAAAAAAGAAAATAAAATTAAAGAAAGAGAAAAAATATTTAAGGAAGATAGTAAGATAGAAGGAAAACCTGGAAAGATGGAAAACTAAATAGTTGATCTTCTCCAAAGAGACAAAGTCTTGATAATCCTCTAACCCAAATTCTTACCTAAATATTTTATCTTGTCTTCTATTTGTTTAGAACAGGAATACTGAGTATTTTTTTTTTTGCTGTGTTCCCCCAGACTGATTTGTTTTATCCAGAAGTACTGGTCAAATCAAAAGCACTAACTCTGTTTCTCCATAACCTCTTTAGACATTTATGACTACAATAGTGGTCCTTCAGCTTTCCAGAGAAATGAAACCCTGCACATCAGAGAGTGACAGGTTATTTCTTTCCTGCTGTTTTAACAGCTCAGTGAATCTCAACAAAGTTGTTCTTTGCTGTACCTGACTTCATTGCTCTTCCTTAGTATGCTGAAGAGCACCCTTGTTTCCAAAGAAATTTGGCAATGTGTCATAAATGGAGCTTTCTCTTTACTGGCATTGGTAGGAGACAAGAATTTAATGTATTTCTGTTCTTACAGATGCCTCTGACCAGTGTGGCACACGCTCTCATACAGCTGTCATGAAGGCTGGTAACTCCATCTCCAGTGTGTACTAGAGTTGCAACTGGTTCTGTAATATACAATTAACATGAAACAAATAAGAATGACAGCATAAGAATTGAACAATTGAACCTAGATAAAATTTATTGAAACTTCTTGTTGAAAAGGCTTTTAAAATAATTTTACTCCTCAGGCCCATTTTGAAGTTGTAGTGTGTGGGGGTTTTTCTGTAATTTATTTAGGGAGGTTTTTTCTTTGTAGGACTTTGGTTTTTTTGGGGGTGGTGGGGATTTTTGTTTTCTATTTGACCAGTTCTTCTCTTGATTCTTCTCTCAGCTGATTGTTTCCCAGAGGGCTTGGATGTGAAAGAGACCAGGAACTACTGCTTTTCTTTGATAAATATCAGATGTAATCCATAAAGTTATAAGGTTTTGAACAAAATAATTTATTAATTTACAATCACAGCAAAACAACTTGCAATTTCCTCAGCATTTGTTTGCCATGTGGTATTTTAGATGGATAAACCTATTGTGAATATTTGAAAAGATTTTTTAAAACTTCAGGAACAAGAAAAATACATGTGAACATTTTGCTATGCCAAATGTATCTCAGTTTCACTAAGCTAATCAAAAACTGCACAAAGCAATAATCAAATTTAGGTCACAACCAAGAATGAATCAATGAGCTCAATGATTAAACTTTCAAACTAATAGTGCAGGCAATCAAATCAAATTATGAGTTTGACACTCTTTTAATTACTTTAAGTTAGTTTTTCTTGAAAAGAATTGAGGAGGAGCTAGATTTCTTTCATCTATGATCTATAGATAAAAATATTTATAGGGTAAGAAAAAGGTTCCCACAAGATGGAAAAGTACTTAATGTAAGTGCAGCTTCTCTCCCTTAACTTTGCTCATCTGAACATTAGATGAACGGCAAGTTTAAAAGTAGTAATGTAGTCCTTTTGGGAGTGACAAAGAGAGGCACAAAACAGAGATCTATTCTGTTTTTCTAATCTTAAACATTCAATTTAGGGCAAGGTGAACTGCCCATTGGAAATCTCTCAGTTTGTGCTAAGAGTACGTGCATGATCAGCTTGTTCTGGACAACTGTCTCAGGGATGAAAAATCCTGCTTTAGATATCTAATTTTTATTTGATTTTTATGGTTTGGTAAAATTGATCTGATGGGCCTTAGCATCTGTTCTAGGCTTAGCCCTCTGACAGCACAATTCAGAAAATACAAGTGATGAAGTCCCTTTGTTCATCTTAGCAGAGTGGGACTAGACGAATGCCATTTGAATCTCTCCTCCTTAAATCTCAATGCTACACATTATTGTGGTTCTTATTCCACCCCCTAACTTTAGAACAAAAGAGTCTTTTCAAAGACTTCACACAGAGGTGATGGATAAATCATACACATTAACTGCTTTTGAATAACACCATTTTAACCTGAAAAATCTATTAATTCTTTGCTGTTTACCTTAAGAAAATTATTTAAGGCATTGTTTATGCATATGCTGACACATGCATATATTTGAAAAAATAATAAGGAAGAAAAAATGAAGGCATTTGTCATCACACACAAAGAGACTGAATTTGACTTCTTTTCTTCAGAGCTTGCACTCCAATGGATGTTATTCTTTGTTATCTTTATGCAGACCTTAGGTTTATGTTCAGGCCTGGTAAAACATTCAGGATATCTGATCAGATGGCAGGTGACTCACACTGGCTTTACTAGTGATTCAAGCCCTTTATTTTTCCCTTTTCTGTTTAAAGAAAGGTGGCCAGATTTGACTGTGATTTACAAGAAAAGAAAAAGACCAATCTGGTGCAAAGATTTTTCTTTGGCAGGAGGCAATCCTGTCTGCTATATCCTGCGTGTACACCTGTGGCTTTTTAGCCAGTTAGGTAGACATGAATCCTCATGGCTCATTCCCATAGAAGGAAATCTTTAGCATAAGATAAGGAATTCTATGACTTAATAGGCCTAATGTTTGCAAAATCAGCAATATTGATGACGGATATAAATACTCAGAGTGGATTTGTAAGGGGAAGCCATGATGTTGGCTGCCTACCTTACCATGGTGGATGTTATAGAAGTGGTTGGCAGAAAATCATTGTTTACACAAATATTTAAAATCTGCACCTACAGAAAAGATTTTGCACATATTTAACTTAGGGAGTTGGGTAATTTTTATTGAATCATGCAGTGAAAGGCAGAATGTGAGGTTTTTCAGCATTAGGCTGATAAATATCAGGTATTTCAGATACTTTTTTGGGTGCCTTCTACATCCTGTTGAGAGTGATGAACAGCTCCAGAGGGAAATTTGTCCTGCCTAATTTAGAGATCTCTCTTATGTGGTATAAATTTTCCTCTGAAGGAACCTATATTTGTATTCTGTGGAGTGGGTCTAGGTAATTAACTTAGGCTTGGTAGTTATTTTTGAATGGCAAATATATCCAAAAGTTTCTGGCTAAGGCTTCTTCTAATTTTTTTTTTTAATATGTCTTCCTCACACTGAATTTTCCTAGGCATAATTCAAACCTCATCTCATCTTCCTTAGAGATGAACCCAAGTCTGTTTAGGCATCTATATTGCAGACATGCAGTCTTTCAGTAGCCTAGACACTGATTTTGAGTGCCATCTGAAATGCCCCAGGGCATTCCATGTGGCTCTGAGCAGTGCTCCTGTAGCTTGTGTCATTCTGTCAGCATTTTGTGGATGATTTGGACACTCCATAGTGTTGCAAATTGCACCATATGTTTGGGCAACTGAACAGAGCCTGTAGGGTGGAAGTGAGCTCCAGATTAAGACATTTAAACTCAGATGCCTGCATGTAGGTGTTTACCTGTGAGTCAAGTGCCTAACCTCCTGCTTTAGTCAATGAAAATTTAATCACTACACTGGAGCCTGAAAAGCAACTCTGCTGACCCTCTGGCTTTAGCCAGACTTAGGATAAATTGAATTGCTCTAGATTGTACTTCCTATATTGACAAGGGACTCGAAGCCCATGGCTGAAAGCCAGACAGAAAGCTTAAGGGCATCTCAGATGGCACTAGAGGCTTGTGTGAGGACAAATTAATTGAGTTACTCTGTGCTGCTATAATAGGAGCTTGGTCCCTGCTATACATGGAGACACTGACACGTAGGCATATTATGTTAGCAGTAGTTTTATCTCAAAATGAATCACACTTTGAGGTTGGAAGAGATAAATCCTGTGCTTGATCTCTGGGCACATGGTTACAGGTAGTAGATATTTCACCTTTTTCTTGGTGAACAGAGAATTGTGTGTGCAGAAACATAATTTCAACAGTTTCAGACAGGATGGGCTGGTAAATCACTGGCGGAGCTCGAATTAATGTGACTCAAGGAATACGACACAGACTTTTGAAACAGTAGACAAAAATCTAATAGACATCAACACAAGCAAAAATGACAGCGTGAAGCTGAAGGCAATTACCGACTTGAAAAAAGATATGAATTTAGTGACTGCACTTGATGAGGCAGACCCAGCAAAGTCTGCGAGCGGCAGGCAGATTGATGCAGATGAATGGTGTGATGACTCTGTGTTGGGAGGAAACACTGAACAAAGAGATTAGGAGGCGGAGAAAGAAGCTGAGTAGAAATACACCAGAAAAAGTTATTTTAGAAAGGAGAAAGGTGCCAATTTTGACACAGTGTGGGCAGAGGAAGCTCTGTGGACCAACTCTATGAAACAAGTAATCATTTCTCATTTATAACCTTCAGTTCTTGCACTGTAAAAAACATTTCCTCTACCCAAATACGTAGATCTCCATGTTTATTGCCAATGGTTTTGTTACTTAAGAAAATTTTGGCAAGGGAGGTTGACAAATGCAATTAGCAAATATAGCATAGACTGCTTTATATCAAATATTTTGAGAAAATTGCCCTTGAGGTTAGTGGGGAGAGTCTTGGCTCCCACTCTTAAAGCTGGCTGGGGAAGAATGAAGGAGGTGAAAATAACGCCAGTCCACAGTAACAACCCATCGGGAGTGCCGTATGCTCCATACCGTGTGCTGTCAGGGAACCTTTAATTCCAAGGAAATATGGATATTCATTTATGTCGTGCATGTGTCTGACACATTGGAGCTGACATTAAAAAAATCAAGCTAGGCAAGTGCTGTAGTGTTACATCTTACATTTAAATCATTGTGCTGGCAATAATTTTTTATTTGAGCCTATTGGGGTGTGAAAAATGTCTGGCCAGAAAACTCTTCCATGTCAAGGCTCTGTTAATAAAAGGAGATGGTATGGTGAATAAGACTGACAAATTCTGTGATTTGGTGGTTTTTTGTGGTTTGCTTTTTTTTGAGTTGGGGGAAAGATTTAGGATTTTTTGGGGGACTACTTCATGGTTCTTGCCAAAGAACCTAGAAGAGAACAAATCTTTTTAACAGGCAAAGCAGCGAATTAATTCACTGCTTCGTCTTACGTGATAGGGTCATTACATCAGTGCTGGCAAAAAGTGTAGAAAATACCTTATTCATGATTTGCTTGAGAGTTTCCTATGCTGGGAAAGCATTCATGAGAGCCCTGCACACCTTTCTAATCTCCTTCTTGTGAGTAGAACTGGACCAGCATGGGAAAAGGGAGTATCATGCAGTCCATAGATTTACTTGTGTGCTCTCCACAGCCATTTAGAATTCAGATTTTACAGTACTATCTTCAGTTCTAGGTTGAAACCTCCAACACCTTGTGGCAGATTTTGCACAGGAACACCTAGTGTGTTATAACTCAGCCCAATAATTAGTAAGAAAAAGGCAGGTTTATTACAGAAACAGTTAATAAATTGTGGTATGGAGAAATAATTCTCTCGGACCCTGGCCTAAATCTCTGTCAAAGAAAAGAAAAAAAAGATATGTCATAGTTGAGTCTGATCACTAAGATATGTTTCTCATCATTAGGCAATACAGGTACATTGGCAAATCAGTATGTCTAAGGTATCATCAGTCAATCACGATTACCTTACACGTGATCTTGTCTTCTCAAGGAGCTGCTGCTCAGCTGTTAACACCTCTCCTGCTGAGAGGAGATTAGCGGTCCTTTGTAGGACACTAGCAAGGGAAGAGCAAAAGGGCAGTAGTATAACTCAAACCACATTCCTTATGGAGACATAATGCAACCTCATTTGCCTAATTAGACTTTTTCAGTCTGCTTTTGGCTGTTGCTTTCTCTTTTTTTTTGTAACCAGTCAGATGTGCACATAGGGACTCATATATTCTCTGACCACTGCAACACAGGGAACTAAAAGCCACTTTGAAATGCTGCCACAGCACTTTTTTGTGTTTGGGTTTTGCAGAGCCTCAAGGACATTCCTTATAGAAGAAATACAAACTGAGTTTCCTCATGAGTACATGAGGGACGCCTTCCCACAAATATCAGCTGTACTCTGCAATGCTTTACCCATCTGACAGAAAGAGGCATGAAAATATTGTCTTTAATAGGCATAATTATGTCACCAAACTCTCCCTACACAGCTTTTGGCACTAAGAAAGAACTCTGCTTAAATAGCTCATGTCATTATGGGGAGACTTATCCATGCTGGGAAAAGAGCAACATCTGCTTTCCTGTGCAACCAACTCAGCAACACCTTTTCCACCTAGAAATCTTCTGGGTTTGTATCAACCCAAAGGCTCATATGCACAAACTGAAGCTGAAGAACAAGGAACAAGAAGGACTAGAGGATTAAAAAAATAAATCTGAATGCCCTCCAGACTGTCCTGTGCGTAACAGCTATATATTTACACGGTTTCATTCTCCTGTTCAATTCTCTTCCCCCTACAGGCCTGCTAACTAGAAGTCCAGCACACTTCATTAGTATTTACATTCTCCTGAGTGCTTCATTAGCCTTGGCATTCTATTAATGATAACTGAGGGGAAATAACCCATAAAGTGAAGTTTTGAAATGGAGAATGCTTAGGATGTGATCAATCAAATAAATATATAGTTTCATTTAAAAGACTGCAGGAAAAATTGACCTGAATGTTACTCCCAATCAACATAATATATGGAAATGAAAAGAGGTATCTCCAATTACTGCTGCCCTTGCAGTTTTGCTGATGGAGGAGTGATGCTCGTGCTCATACCACCTTTTGGTTTTGCTGATGGAGGAGATGTTGCACTGTTCCCCCATTTATTGGCAGGAGTAACTACCAACCTTTATGTTTTCCACCAGCAGGTGCTCATTCTTACCATCCATAATGCACAACCCCGTCCCAGCTGTGCAGAGGCACGTGCGTTATAATTTGTACTGGTGGACTGGCAAAGGCAGCAGAGCGTTGCACAGGCAGACTGTCCTGTGTAATGCCATGCACACATGGAAATCCTCCATCCATGATCCATAGGTGAGTGGATCTATGTACCAGCATTCTTTCCATGTCCATGATTCCCACCCTTGATGTGGTCCAGGAGGGGAAGTCTGCATGTGTGTGTGTGCCCATTTTAGGACATAGGCTTGTAATGACAGAAGTCAGTACATGCTCACATTGAACTGATAGCATAACTTACTTTGGAGCAAAATCTGGGGTTCTAGTCCCTGCCAACATAAAAAGTGGAGGGGAGCAGGTCTAAGAGCTCTGATGTGGGAAGAGTGTAAAATGTCATCAGCAACACACTGTAAAACTGGCAGTGTTTTCAACTCTCTGCATCAGGTTCCCCATTTTTCCTCCTGTTCTTTTCCAGAGGACCTCTGGAAAACAGGAATAGTTCCTTGTATACATTTATTTTGTTTTGTTTTTTTAATAATATTGGTCTAATTTTGAGTACACAGCATTGTAATTCTAGTAATGACTAACAATGATAAGAATTACAGTGTGCAAACAAGTGGCTACTGAAAAGATCTGCAGTTACTGATTAGTGACCACATATGTTCAAACATGAAATTTTACTTGGTGTTTGAATATTTCCTGCAGCTTATGAATACATACTTATACTCTTTTTTCCTCCCCTTGGACAGCTCAGCTAAATGTCAGTCTGCAGGGACTTCATAGATAGGCACACAGTTAGCTTTTCTTTTATTCTTTTTTTATTCTGTTTTGTTCATGATATATGGCTCAGCTGGTTACTCTGAAGGAAGAGTCTCGGAGTTGCACAGGCTTTTTTTTTTAAAGGGCATGCCTCTTTGTCACTGTTATTGACATGAAATGGTGTGTATTTCAGCACTTAATTGGTGGCTTAATACAATTTCAGTGTTCAGTACCCTGCAATTCTGAGATTCACTTTGGCTGTGTAGAGGAAAATGGGAACATTGGGGACTGCATGTCATTCTTATATCAATAATAGCTGGAATCTACAGCACTCAGGCCTTAAAACAAAATGATGACACATGAGGCAACTTTGTTTTCTCATCATACCATTCCTTGAACTGTCATGAAATCGTGTGTTGTATGTGTATGGGAAATGTTGCAAAAAACAATGAGGTTCCTGATCCATGCACTTCACTATTGATCTTCCTGACACAAGAAGCAGGAAGAAAATAGGATGCTGTACCTCTCTGAAGTTCCTCTGGAGGAGGAATACAAAAAAACATCTTTCTCAGTTAAAAACTTCTGTTATCTCTGTAAAGATTTAACATTGGATTTCCACTTGTATGCTTTAAGAAAAAGTCCTAGGAGAATTCAGAGTGATTACTCTTCTTGAATGGGGTATTCCATGTACAAGTTCAATTTGACCCTTGACATAATTTTGCAAGTCAAACAGAAATCACATTAAAGCATATCCTCTGCAAAGCCTTCCCTCTGCATAACACAATCAATATTCTTTAATTAAAGGATTATACTATTGATTCTAATTAAGCAAAATTGCCTACCTCATTCATTTACAGTTCATATGTGTTCCAAGAGACAAGATGATTTAGTGCTCTTAATACTGCTTTCCATATACAAGAGAAACATACCTACTTAAAAAAATTCTTCTCAGCTCTAGCACCTGGTGCTGCACATGACATTTTTCTCTTGATGAATGGACAATTTGATGTATGTAAACATAATTTTAAAATAATAAATTATGTACGTAGGCAATACAAATGTGCAAACATAGGGTTTTGGGAAATTGAATTAAAAATGTTGGAATCATTAGATTACTGAAAAAACCTCTGCAGCTATTAACGACACACTTTAACATATCTTGGAGATAATATTCTTCACCCCAAGTAATTCTGTCAGGCAATCATTTCTGTGAGAAGTGTGCACGTATTGTACTCTGAGGTGTGCTAAAGGGAAAGCTTTTTAAGCATATTTATCAGTGCATTTGAAAAGAGGACTCTTGGTTATATTGACACAATATGAAATGCAATGTAAACCATGCATGATTATTTATATGCTTTTATCATGACGGGAACCAATGTGTAACCAAAGATTAACGACCTTTGATTCTCTGAAAAGCTACATTTTAATTTTCATTGGGTGATAATTTAAAGAGAGAAATTTATATTCACTATATATGTGAATATCCAAATCTTAACCCCGAGGATTGGTATGGCCTTAGGTTGCTTTACTTAATTACGCTTTTTTATGTTCTCTTTTTTTTCCTAGGAAGTGCCATTAGACAATAATTAGAATATTATGATATAGGCTGAAAAATATCATACCTGCGGGCTCCATGTATGGTTTTGCATAGAAGATATACTGTATATCAAAGACCTGTGAGAGTAATGGATTTGGAAGACATTAAGATTAGAGCACTTATGAGAAAATTTAAAATGAAATAAAAAACCCAAAAGCAATGAACAGCCTGCTGCCGTTTAATGATATCTGTGAGCTTTTTAAGTGTTAGTTGGTGTACTTGATTTATTCCTGAGATAGCTCTGATCTGATTTATTTTCCTAGTAGGACATCAGATAGGCTTAAAAGAATGGCTGTGGCATAATCTACGCAGAAAATTTCAGCAAAGCAAATGTAGAAATTCTCAACAGTGTTTTACTGATACATAATGTTTTTGTGACACAGCTGGAGGTGACCCTCTGAACCTGTTGTTTGTGGACCGAGAAGGACTGGTGGATGACGTGGTGACTGGAATTGTTTTGGGTGCAGTGATCAGGAAATGATGGAATTGTGGATCCTCAGGTAAGGAGGGGGATGAGCAGAACTGTAGCCTTGGACTTCCAGAGGGCAAATTTTAATCTGTTTAGAGACTAGTTGAGAGTGTTCTTTGGGAGGTAGCCCTGAGAGGCAAAGAAGTACAGGAAGGCTGAGAGTGCTGGTCAGCAGTGGCTGAACATGAGCCAACAGAGTGTCCAGGTGGCCAAGAAGGCCAATGGCACCCTGGCCTGGATCAGCAATGGTGTGGCCAGCAGGACCAGGGCAGATATTGTCCCCCTGTACTCAGTACTAGTGAGGCCACACCTCAAATCCTGTGTTCAGTTCTGGGCCCCTCACTGCAGGAAAGACATTGAGGGGCTGGAGCGTGTCCAGAGAAGGGCAACAGAGCTGGGGAAGGGTCTGGAGCACAAGTCTGGTGAGAAGCAGCTGAAGGAGCTGGGGGTGTTTAACCTGGAGAAAAGGAGTCTCAGGGTGGACCTCAATACCCTCTACAACTGCCTGAAAGGAGGGTGTAGCCAGGTGGGGGTTGGCCTCTTCTCCCAAGCAACAAGTGGTACAAGAGAAAATGGTCTTCCCTAGTTGTGCCAGGGGAGGTTTAGATTAGATACTAGGAAAAATTTCTTCACACAAAAAGGTTGTTAGGCACTGAAACAGTGGCTTGAGTTACCATCCCTGAAAGTATTTAAAAGAGGTGTAGATGTGGCATTTAGTGACATATTTTATTGGTAACTTGGGAGTTGCTGGGTTAGAGGTTGGACTCAATAGATGTGTTTTCCAGCCAAAATGATTCTGTGATTTGGAGCAACAGAGTTACTAAGAGTGGGAAATGTTGTGGCAAAGATTTTGGCATAGATTTTTTAGGCAGATACAAGTGACACTGAAATCTTGCCCAAAGTACTTTTTCCAAACCAGTGAAAATGGGAAATTGTTTTATACAAGCCTGCTTGACTTACTGATTGTTTGAAATAAGCCTTGATCTTATAGCTAATTTTGCTGAGGGCAAAACTAATATCTGTCTGATAGTGAATGAACTACAGATGAATACATTTCCTGGAGCTAACCATTCAGTGAGGGGATGTGGGTGATTTTATGATTTATGCCCTCTTATTTTAAAAGAAAACCAGAGCAAATGAAAAGCTATACAATACAGTTAGCATATTCAAGCTGCTTCTTTGTTGCAAAAGAACAACATGAGATATTATGCTCTTCAAGCTATAAACCTGCGGGGGTGGATTTAGAAAAGGAGACACTGGAGACATGCCAATATTGTCAAAAGTGATCAATCTATTTATATGGCTACTCCTGTTCTTTGGGACGTTGGATGAATAAATGGAAGAAGTAAACAAAGTTATGAATTATAAAGGATCCTTGGGCCCTAAAGTTGAAACAAAAACACCCTTAGAGATTATGATTAGCCCTGTTTAAGAGTTCTGGCAGGCTAGTTAGGTTGGTTGAGCAGGACTGATAGTAGCAGTGGGCTTAACAGATGAATAAGTCAGGCTGGCTCAGCAGCATGGTGTATCACACCTACCATGACTTAATTCTTTCTCCTAGAGACATGAATTTTTCCATACCTTCAAGTGAGTGAAAACTGTAATTTTGTTGGTCTGTGCCATCCCTCACTGATTCAAGGGATGGTCTGGGAGTGTGGGCTTTGGTCATGACAGTGCCAAAGCTCTTGCAAGCAGTTAGCTGGGAAGGATAATCATGCACCAGTGCTTGAAACTGTATGCTCATCCTGTTGGTTTGGTTGTTTGTTTTTTTTTTAACATAGATATTATCAAAGTTATCATCTTCTCTTTGCAGTTAAATGACTTACTTAAATCAGGGAGTAAAGGGTTGATTCTGTTCCCTGCAGTACCTTGGGTAGATTCAAAGAACAACAGATAAAGAGAAGCCACTGAAGACATGAAAAACAGGGAGCTGTTACCAAGAGATCAAGATAAGGGGTAAGGTACCTTGTTATGTTGCATCATGTATCTGCAAGTTTCTACTTATATATAGTCAAATGGTGTCCCCAGATAAAAAAACTGAGATAAGCCCTTACACAGGTACAGACCAGCACAGAAAATAAACTGGTATCTGAACAGTGATACCATCCCTGTAGAAAGTGAGAGCATTGGTTTGGAGGAGACAGTGGTATGCACTAAACTCAAACCCATTTGGCTGATGGATACATTTTGCAGCACAATATGTACCTTATCTTCAATTCCACCTATTCTTTGTTGTCTGTCCTTGTGTCTTCTGGTGCCAGCTATCTGATTCGTGATGAAGAGAGCCATGTGGCACTGAATTTCAGTCATGCATTGATCTTGCAGGGAATTAGTAAAAAAAAAAAATCAATTGGAGCATCTTGGTTACCAGCCAAAAAAAAAGAAAAGGACCTAAGTGACTCATAGGTACTGCATGATGGGTCAGCTTAGCAGGTGCTCTGGATAACTGACATGAGAGAACATAATGGTTATTGTAGAGAGACAGTGATAGTATTGACAGCAACATGGATGAATTTCGGAATAAGAAAGGAAGAAGCAGATTGAGACATCCATGGTGATGCCAGAACCAGTGATTTTTTAACACTTTCTCCATGAGGGTCACTGCATTTTTGTTACCAGAAGACTGGTCTGTAGAGTGAATAGATACCTGATATGCTGCTTTTGATAACCTGGACCAAATGCCTATATGTAACCAGACTGTGACAATTAGAGGATAATTTGGGTAGATGAAACAAAATGTTCAGTCATAAAAATAATACACCAAGCAATTGGGCTAGTAAAAAGCCTGTTATATTTATCATTAATTCAAAAACTTGGAACTTATTATTCATCTGTAGATTTATTGTATTAAATAACTCTGCAGTTTATACGTGGGCTTACAGGCTTGTCCTGCCAGGCATGAGAAAGAAGAAAAAAACTGCCAAGGGCAATTTTGTCCTGTGCTTTCTGGAAAGTATAGATAATGTGCATGCCTAAAGCTTACTCAGACAGTCTGAAAGAGATCAGTTTTCAGACTGCCTTGCTTGCATAACTGTCTGCTGAAGCTGGTAAAAGTGGGCTGTGGCAATCCATTCCACCATGGGGTCATTCTGCTTTGTCATACTGGGCAGAACCAGGTTGTCTTGTGTACAATACCTGAAACACAGCCTGATCTAGTCAGTGGCATCCCTGACTCGTGGCAGAGTCACCCTCATGGCAGAGAGATTGCAACCTTCCAACCCAGACCATCCTGCGATTCTGTGATTCTACGAATACTCAGAAAGTGCATCCACCCTCACTATACCCTGAAGCAGAGCACACCAAGGACATCCCATGGAGGGCTTGGAATCCTCAATGCTGGGTTCTATTTTGGAACAAACTATGAGGATGACCCATGAAAAATCTCTTGCTTTATGTCTCCTCCACATCTTGACAGGGCTATTTTCTCCAAAACTTTTCAGTGGTTTCCCATTTTCTGTGGGTACTGCTGTCTCCCTTATGTCTGGGTCTCTCCACTTCTATGTCTTTCAAGCCTTACCCAGAAACCCAGAGGTTTCTTCTTGCTCAGGGGCCTCAGGTACTCTTTGGAAAAGGGCCTTTGTCTTTTCTTCCCAAAGGGTGGCAAATGCCGCAGGGTGAAGTATTGAGGAAAATGTGGACCTAGTCTACACCAAGCAACAAAGTCCTGCAAATCAGAAAGACACATCCACCTTCTGTCATGATCCATAGATAGATGTTCGTGCAGCTCATACACAATATAAGAGAAAAGATATTCTGTCTCAATCCAAATGGATTTGGTGTAACTGCCTAAAGGAAAATGTACAGAAATGTGTGCTAATATTTATGAGCTATCTCATTTTCTATACAATCTCCATACATACTGATGCTCTACATAGCAAAAGTGCCTGAGGAGTGTGTAGGTTTCATCTACACTGTGTATATCTCAGTGTCCCTTGTCCTTTTAGGGATAAGATGTAGGTGTGCACCACATCTCTGTGAACCCTGGTTTCCCTTAGCAAATCAGGTTTTGCAAGTGTTCTGGAATGCAAGACAATTTTGGGGAGAGACTTCTAATTACTCATAATAGAAATCAACATTTAAACAATACAATGTAGTGTTATTATGTTTTGGTTTTTTTTTTTTTGGTTTTTTTTTTTTTTTTTTTTTTTTTTTTTTTTTTTTTTTTTTTTTTTTTTTTTTTTAAGCAAGGACCTTTGTGTTATTATTGGAACACACTGCACCAATTTGATCTGCTGTATAAATCCTTGATTTTAACAGAATTGCAGCAGGTAGCAAACTATCCTATTTTTTCCAGCCAAGGGTTGAATTTCGGGCTGTTATGATTTTTTCACTTTTTAACTAAGGGTGATTTTCTCAACAGTAGGCAGGAGATTTTCTACTTGGCTTTTCAAGAAACCACTTTGATTTCCATGCATCAGCTGATGACCTGGGATAAACTTCCAGTCATGTTCTGTGTTGGTGATTACAAGGGCTGTAAAAACACCAACAAATTTTTGTTTTGCATGAGATTCAGGACAGGAACTGAGTGAGATTTATGCTTACATTTCACATGGCTCAGTTGAGTTGCTTTATACTCCAGGCTAAGATACCAGTATCCCTCAGTGCTTTCTCCTTCCCATGCACATATGCAACTTGTACCATCATTCACTCACCTCTATCCTCTTTTCCCATCTCCATATTTTGGGAGATGCAAAAGAAAAAGGAAAGGTGGTTTCCTTTACCTCAGCTTTATTGGATTGGGTGATTGGCCCATTTTTTCCCATGTATTTCAGGGTGGAGTACGACCTGTCAGAATAAGTCCTTCTTTTATGCTTTTCAGCCACTAGATGTCTCTAATGCTGTAAAAAATTCAGAAAAAAAAAAGGCATTTGAACCCTGGTAAACAAGGAAGACAAAGTTGGAAGTTGATAGTTGTGGAAACTTAGCGCCATAGTTCATTCCTCTTTCCCCTAATAAATTATTCTTACTTTAAAAAAAGCCACTCATCTTTATCTCATGGCAGTAACATATTTCTTTCCCCTTATTACCAAAGGCAAAATATTAATGTACTAATTTGTCAAGTCTCCTCCTTCTCTCCTAAATTTCCATCTGCGAAATAGGTAGTCAAGTCTCACACCTGAGCTCTTGCCTCCATTTTGAAATGGAGCTTGTCTTTTGTGAGGGATCTGAAATTACTTTCCTGTTCAAGTCCAGTGGCACCTCATAGATGTTAGCACAGTGATGTGCTTGGATATAGAAGCTCCCAAGTGGCTTTAAAAGGTCTGTCCTTAGATTTTGCACCTGACTGATTCTCCTTGAAACAGAGGCAAATTTTGTAGGCCTGGATAATGGAGGACTGACTCCACAGAACTGAGACAATGCAGATATTGACTTGGGTTAGTTGCCAACACAGAGGTATCCGGTGCAATTGGATATGTTGGTTGGCAGATATGATGCTGGACCTATGTAAGACCTCTGAGCTGGAGTGGCAGCTGGTGTCCAGACAGCAAAACTCTAAAACATCTCAAAAGATACTGCATTGTGTGAGCAACCAAGTCCAGTCCAAGACACCTAAACTGAGAACTGGTGTCAGGATTAACTTCACCCAAATTTAACTATCTAAAGCCTAGTCCAAGCTATTCACTCATCTAGGGTGGGCTCTGGTGCCCGTATGCAAAGTCTTTTCTGTGATTACAGATGATTTAAGATATTCCACCTGGTCACTCTCTACTGTGTCAGAAGAACTTGCAGGTCCCAAGCCATAACTGCCAGTTCCTTACAAACATCTTATGTACTTTAGGCTTTCTGAAATGAGAGGAAATACATATATGGCCACCTAAGCATCTTTCACCAGCTTCCTTTGAGGACAAGAGAGAGAAAAAAAGGTGAGCTCTAGGGACCAATACATCCCATTTTAAGGAATTTTTCTTTGACGGTAAAAAGAATTGCTCCATAAAGCTGCCTCTGATTCTCAAATAATGTAGACCTAGTATAAATAAATGTTTTATAACAGGTACCTAACATTTAGACTCTAGATAGAATGAATCTGCAACAACCTCATAATTCTGGAACCAAACATCCACCATGAAATATTTCTTGATACACACCTGTTGTATATATTTTGGCTGTGATGCTTGATATTTTCAGTCTAAATCCCATCTTGTTTGCTTTTACCTACAGATCAATGATTATACCCTCTTTTTCCCCAATACATAAACATAAAGCTGCTTAAAAAGTGCCTTGGACCACAGCCAACAGTGAGAGCTGGGTTCCTTCATAGGGCAAGCTGGAATGTCAGCATCTTAGGTGCCCCACATTACATAGAATAAATTGTAGCCAAGAGGACATAACTGGAAGATTCAGAGTGAGCAGTTTGGAAATAGCTTATCAAGTTAAGTCTCCTGGCCCAGCAAAATTCTGGGAAAATCTGGGACAGGCAGAAGTGAAAATTTCTCCGATACGTGTTTTCTACATGATCAGAGAATTGTGGCTGACCACTGATATGCTTTTAGCTGCACAAGAACAGCCTGTAGTACACCCCTTTGAACAGAGCCAACCCAAGTTAAGACAGAAAGATCCTTGATCTCCTTTGTCTTCAGGGCAAACTTGTCCAAAAATGGAAAACTGGGGAGCTGCAAACATCTGTATGTGGAATTTGGTTGCAGGATAGGAAGCAGTAATAAAAGTTATAAATAAATTTTCATAAATCATAGTTGTCAAGTGATATCAAAGTAAGTCCTTTACCAGCAGGAGTGAGAAGGGTTGTACTGCTGACCTTTCCAAAGAGTTCAAAGCCACAGGAGAGGCTGAAGACAAGGCAGCCTATGGCTGCTGGCTACTGATGTTGGCTTGGCTACCCTGCTTTCTATCATAATTGTTGTTTGATGATGTTAGCTCCAACCAGTATTTAGTAATATGTTTTTTCTTTACTCAGATGGTGGTTTTTGTCAACTGACAGAGATGAACAATGGTCATTCCGAGAACCCGATAAACTTTTTCACTCTGGTTTTTGTTCTAGTCTACACTTTTCCTAAAAGTACACATAATTGTCTTTCTTTTTTTCTCTTTTTTTCCTGATTAATATCAAGGACAAGTTCCGATTTTTAGGCTTATTTTTAATTTAAAGAGAGTGCAATGAGCTAGAAAGGCAGCATGTCTCAGAAGAAGCAGATGCAACAGATCCAACCCTATGAACACAATTTTCTAAACATCTGCTATGACTGTAAAGTACTAAAACCAAAAGTTGAATACATTAATGGTTCAGTACACTCAAGGATATGGCTTAGAATCTATTAAAATTTCCACCAAACACACTTACAGAAAATAAGACTCATCTACTACAATAGAACCAGGCCAGGTGTTTTTCCTCTAAAAGTCTGTGGGAAAAGCTGAAGTGGGGCATAGAAGTAACCTCATGTTTTCGTTGTGTGTGCTGTTAGTGCAGAGAATTCCTTTTGATGACACTTCTGTAAAGGTACTGCAGAATGAGGCTGTAAGCTATACACTGCAGGATATAAAACTACATGCTCTGGATTTCAACATCCAGACGCTCACATGGAGAGGGGGTAATTACATCCAGCACCTTATTCCATAGGCTGCACTGGGTAAGTAACTAGGGGAAGTTTGTGGAAAGTCATGTTATTTTTCCGTGACTCAGCAGTTTAGATTTTGCCACCTGAAGGCACGTGTGCTTCCTTCAAATGAGGTACCATTTCCTCGTTGAACTGCTTAGAAACAAGACATCTGAAATGGCAGAGAAATATTCCTTCTGTGTATTTTCCCTATATCCTACGTAGGACTTACCAAATCTCTTGTCTTTGGCACACCTTCAGATCAAGACCTGAATTCCTCAGTCTAAACTGTCAGATGGGGACAATGACAGTCCTTCTCTGTTGTCAGTTATGTTCAAGACACACTCCAGTCTCTGTACATGTTTCTGGTTAGCTGTGAAGGCCTCTCTAACCACCATTTGTCCATAATATATTACAAAAAGAAAGAACAACACCACGGGGAGACAAACGATGCAGGAAACACTGTGCCTGGGATTACATTGAATGGGTTTGGGTCACAATGTGTATGAAGTAAATGAAGGAAGAGACTGGTGAAAAATGGATTATTGTCCTCTAGATTTTAATAAAACCCAGTAACCCTTCTGGAATTCTTTTATCATATAATGTAATACTCCCCTCATACACTCTCTATACAACAGTAGAAATATTACTGGTCTTTGTTAATCTCAGTACAGATTTTGAAGTAATTTGCTGATCTCACTGGAAGAACTTACAGGAGTTAATTTGACATGTAGACATACATATTGGAGATAGTTTTCTTGGCTTCTTTCATATTCAGTGCAGAGTAACTGAAAATTTTAGGGTGTGATTAATTTTGCCCTAAAACCAGTCATATGTGTCTGACTGGCTCTACTTCCTCCCAGTTACTTTAACAGGAGATAGTTTGAAGTGAGTGGTTCACATGTTGATGACAGTGTTACAAAAGTCTTCAGATAGGTGAAAAAAACTACACTTATTCTGTCAATCACTATGAGGTCTTTACTTCTTTTTTTCTTTTTACTTCTTAAAATATCCTCCAACTAATATTTAGTACAGTTAGTGGAAAGGAGTTGAAATGCTCCCTGGAAGACTAAGTACCTCTGATTTATAGGCAATCTTTAATAGAATAAATGGCCATATTTCATTTTCTAAAAGAGAAAGATAAATAACTCAATAATACTTGCTTATCATGTTTAATCTAGAGAAGAGCAGACTGAGAGGGTATCTCATCAATGCATATAAATATCTCAAAGTCAAGTGCCAAGAGAGTGGGGCCAGACTCTTTTTTGTGGTGCCGAGCNCCCCCTTATTTTTCCCCCATGCAAAGGTCTTCTTGATGCACCTTCCCTTTTCCATTTTGGTTGAGTGCCACTCTGTACTTCTTTTCCAGCTTAACTTCATATTAAGAAGTGAATTTGGCATAGTATAGAGCACTACCCACTTAACCATAATACAGTGCATTTTAAAAAAATTACTCTGGTGCATTCCCCAAAAACTGTTAAACCACAGATAAAATCCTGATATTTACACATGAAATTCACAAGATGACAAGTAATTTTCATTATTTCTGATGAGGAAGAGGTTTTTGGGGATTTTCTCCTCAAAGAGAAGAGTGTTAGAGTAAAGGCAACATTGGGTCATCTAACAAAAAGTTCATTTTTGCATCTAAAATGTCTTAATTTTTCATAAAAATATTTTTAACCAGTGTTTTTTTCTAGTTCTTAAGAATGTTTTAATTTTACCAGGGCCTTGCCTTCCTCTCCAAAATATTTGCCAAGTGTCAGTGCTGTATGGCAAAGGATTTTCTCTGAGGGCCAGGCACAAGCAGCCAGGGGACAGAAACTACAGAGTTATGATGCAAAGGAATGTGATCAGAATTTATTCAATTGTTTTCTGAATGATGTTCCTTGTTTAGAGGGTGTGAATTGCCAGAAGATAAAAAGACTCAGTAGAAAAACCATTGGGGAAACCAAACACAGGTCTTAGGAGATACTTACAGTGCTTTGGAATGGCTGTGGATTGGGCCTAAGACAGTTACTTTTTTTTTTTAATTCGGAAAGATTTACAAGAATGTGCTTTATTATTCTTTTTATCTTGCCAATGCTGGATTTTGCTCAGGATAATCCATTCTGTGGTACTAATTTGCTAGAGTTAGGAGTATGCTTTCTCCATTGCCTAAAATATATGTCTATAATCAGATGGAAAGATGAAGAAATGCTGTTGGTTTTCAAGATGACTTCTGTCCTAGGGCAACAAGGTGTCTGGAGGTATCCCTGAAGTCATTGGATCAGGACAGGAATGAATCCCTGCTAAGTCAAATGAAAAAAAGTAATAACAAAGCTCAAGTGCATCTGGGAAGTGTCTTCAGGGTAAATTTCCTTTCCATAGCACTAAATTTCTCTGTCTTGCTTATATTAGCCTGCAAATCCTAATTTCTGCTTGGCTCCAGAAAAATCAGCCTACATTTCTTCATTGTTTCTTTTAACTAACTGCCTTATATATCATAGTAGAGTAATATCCAGAAGGAGCCTTTGGTCTTCTTTTTTGGGTTGATTAGCCTTATAGTTAAATCATGACAAAAGTTGATACAAAAGGCAGCTTTGGAAGAATGAACATAAATGCATGGGGTTTTTCCACTCTCAGGAGACTGTAAGTGATCTCACTACTTTCTCAGGCTCAAATAAGCCTGCTGGCATTCAAGATGAAAACACTGAGGATTTTTAAAATACTGCTAACAGCATCTCAAATGACCTGTTCAATATCCTTAAAAATTAAGCACAAGTTGGGACCGAAGGGAGCTGTAATAGGCAACTTAGTGCCTTCATTGTGTTGCACTTCAGAGAAGGGATTTCCAGGTGCATTTCTTTATAACTGGGTGACTGCTGAGAGCACAATCGGTAACAAATTTCAGCTTTTTTTTGCCCTCTGTGTAACACAGTAACTAATCGTTTCACAAAATGGAAAGTCTTGCTGAGGACTGTAAACCACTGGGAGTATTAAACTAACCTTGTGGCTCTGATTAACAGGCTTCCAGATGTTAGATTAATGAGTGGATCTGAAAAGTTTGCATCAGCGTAAGCTTCACTCTGGCTGAAAGCAGTAAGCTTTTTCACTAGCACGCTGCAGTAAAGATGAGTCAAGCCATAGCACATGGAAGACCATTTTGCAAAAAAACCCCATTTAACAGTTAGATACTGAAATGTGTGTTTTTCTCCCCATCAACAAAGCCTCTCCAGACTGAGATAAATCCCCTTTGACTGGTCTCAGAAGTGCAGTGTGTTGTCCTATCTGTTTGGCTGTTTCATTTATGGCTGTATGGTTGATAAGAATAGTCTCATGGAAACGAACAAACAAACAAACAAGCAAGCAAACAAACAAATAAACAAAATCCCCAAAACCCCAAAAGTGTAAAGATAATAGATTCTGCTTAGTACTGATGAGAAACTTACTTTGCTCCATATCCTTCCTTTCATGCCTGAAAAGACCTTGGTAAAGCAAAATGATGACTTTAAAAGGAATCAATATACCCTAAACAAAGACACTTCAGAAAGATGCTGGATAAGATATTTCTAGAAAATAATGACAAGAGGTGACAGCAGGGGAGACTGTGTAGGGTTGCATCAAAATTAATCTTGTCCTTTTCTAGTTGACCATGACATACGAGAACTCTCATCCGAACATATGACAATCTTATTACTTATTTTTGTGCAGAGGCCAAGTTAATGTTTATACTTACAGTTCAGTGGCTGATTATTTCTGGCCAGTNAGACTGAGAGGGTATCTCATCAATGCATATAAATATCTCAAAGTCAAGTGCCAAGAGAGTGGGGCCAGACTCTTTTTTGTGGTGCCGAGCAACAGGACAAGGAACAATGGCCATAAACTAAAACACAAGAAGTTCTACCTCAGCTTGAGGAAGAACTTCTCTTCAGTGAGGATGGCAGAGCACTGGAACAGGCTGCCCAGGGAGGCTCTCTGAAGAGGTTTCAAATCCAACTGGATTCAGTCACCTGTCACAAGTCACCCTGCCTTGAAAGAGTGGTTGGACTGGAAGATCTACAGAGGTCCCTTTAAACCCTAGGAGTTCTGTGGTATAAGGCTTAGAAATTATTTTTTGTGTATTTTCCCTCTTCCCCCC
>VZTZ01014956.1:1577353-1799004 GCA_013400955.1 Drymodes brunneopygia | reverse complement strand
GCCTAAAATATATGTCTATAATCAGATGGAAAGATGAAGAAATGCTGTTGGTTTTCAAGATGACTTCTGTCCTAGGGCAACAAGGTGTCTGGAGGTATCCCTGAAGTCATTGGATCAGGACAGGAATGAATCCCTGCTAAGTCAAATGAAAAAAAGTAATAACAAAGCTCAAGTGCATCTGGGAAGTGTCTTCAGGGTAAATTTCCTTTCCATAGCACTAAATTTCTCTGTCTTGCTTATATTAGCCTGCAAATCCTAATTTCTGCTTGGCTCCAGAAAAATCAGCCTACATTTCTTCATTGTTTCTTTTAACTAACTGCCTTATATATCATAGTAGAGTAATATCCAGAAGGAGCCTTTGGTCTTCTTTTTTGGGTTGATTAGCCTTATAGTTAAATCATGACAAAAGTTGATACAAAAGGCAGCTTTGGAAGAATGAACATAAATGCATGGGGTTTTTCCACTCTCAGGAGACTGTAAGTGATCTCACTACTTTCTCAGGCTCAAATAAGCCTGCTGGCATTCAAGATGAAAACACTGAGGATTTTTAAAATACTGCTAACAGCATCTCAAATGACCTGTTCAATATCCTTAAAAATTAAGCACAAGTTGGGACCGAAGGGAGCTGTAATAGGCAACTTAGTGCCTTCATTGTGTTGCACTTCAGAGAAGGGATTTCCAGGTGCATTTCTTTATAACTGGGTGACTGCTGAGAGCACAATCGGTAACAAATTTCAGCTTTTTTTTGCCCTCTGTGTAACACAGTAACTAATCGTTTCACAAAATGGAAAGTCTTGCTGAGGACTGTAAACCACTGGGAGTATTAAACTAACCTTGTGGCTCTGATTAACAGGCTTCCAGATGTTAGATTAATGAGTGGATCTGAAAAGTTTGCATCAGCGTAAGCTTCACTCTGGCTGAAAGCAGTAAGCTTTTTCACTAGCACGCTGCAGTAAAGATGAGTCAAGCCATAGCACATGGAAGACCATTTTGCAAAAAAACCCCATTTAACAGTTAGATACTGAAATGTGTGTTTTTCTCCCCATCAACAAAGCCTCTCCAGACTGAGATAAATCCCCTTTGACTGGTCTCAGAAGTGCAGTGTGTTGTCCTATCTGTTTGGCTGTTTCATTTATGGCTGTATGGTTGATAAGAATAGTCTCATGGAAACGAACAAACAAACAAACAAGCAAGCAAACAAACAAATAAACAAAATCCCCAAAACCCCAAAAGTGTAAAGATAATAGATTCTGCTTAGTACTGATGAGAAACTTACTTTGCTCCATATCCTTCCTTTCATGCCTGAAAAGACCTTGGTAAAGCAAAATGATGACTTTAAAAGGAATCAATATACCCTAAACAAAGACACTTCAGAAAGATGCTGGATAAGATATTTCTAGAAAATAATGACAAGAGGTGACAGCAGGGGAGACTGTGTAGGGTTGCATCAAAATTAATCTTGTCCTTTTCTAGTTGACCATGACATACGAGAACTCTCATCCGAACATATGACAATCTTATTACTTATTTTTGTGCAGAGGCCAAGTTAATGTTTATACTTACAGTTCAGTGGCTGATTATTTCTGGCCAGTCAAAGGCAGCCAAAAAATGGAACACAGGCTTGGTGATAGGTGTCACCTCCAGTGCCATTTCTACACATTGCCAAGCAAAGAAAACTGTGTGGGAAGTACCCTGATGTTCTGGTCATTTACCTCAGAGCAGCCTGTATGGTGCTGTGAAAGGGCATTTCATGGGGGTCTACTTTTCCTTGTGGATTTTGCTCCCTGTCTCTGGTCATTTATTTTGCTGGGTCCTTAAATGAACTTTAGCATTGCTGCTTGTACTCAGGTGCATTTATCTCTCCAAAGAGACAGCTTTGGCTGTCAGCTCACACTATATATTTTGCTGCACCTGCTGCAAACTTGTTTTATCTTCAACAGTCAAACAATTCCTTTGTGGAAATGAAAGATTTATCAAAAAATGGCAAAAAAAATGATACGCTTACCAAAGCGATTTATTTCCTGTTCAAAGAGTTAATTTACTGGCAAGCAGATAAACAGACTGCTGTCTCTAGGCTAATTTTGATTAGATTCATAAATGTTTGGCTGACATTATTTGCACATTCTATACTGAGTAAGTCCTGTCACAGCTTTTAAGCTGTGCTGTGAAGTCCTTTAGCTACCCAAGAAAATGCTGTTGTAGTACCAGCAGTGTTGATTTTTGTAAAGCTTCAGGACAAGCATTCCATGCTGTTTTTTCCATATAGGATGAGAGGAAAGAACATTGCGGATAGCAAGTGATAAGACTGTCTTTGGAAGGGTACTTTGTCAAATTTGATGCCAAAGTGACTCCAAATTAAAATTGATAAGTAACAACTCCGGTCATTCCCAAAGGGAAGAACACACAGAGCAGCAAGACATCTCCCCTACTACGTGAATAACAGGAGAGCCTCATGACAGATATAAGGTTGTGGTTCATGTTTACAGCAGTTCTTAGAAGCTCCTGTCTCCCAAGGCTGCCTTTAGTCCTCTGAGGTTCCCAAGTGGATCTGTCTCCAGTGCCCCTGGGAACTCACTGTCTCATAGCTCACTGCAGCTGTGTCTTACAAAGTGTTCGTCCAATCTGCCTTTCCCCAAAGAGCTGTCTTCTTCACAAGTGAAACAATGAAATAATATCCTGTTTTGACCTGGCCTTCAGAATGCAGCAAGCCTTCTCTCACCCCGTGTTTTGAAACTAAAGTTCCCTGGGCTTTGTGCTGTGAACTTGTTTCCCCTCCTGCAGGCCTGTGCCAGCTTTGAGGCAGCGGAGTTGCAGCAGGGTGGAGGGAGGAATGAGAAAATGAGTGTTTCCAATGGCTCTCAGGCAGAGTTCGCAGCTGACGCTGATGCCCTGCCATCTGTGTGCTTGGTGTTTACAGTACTGACTGCGGTGAAAATGTGATCGAAGAGCAGCTCAGTAACATTTTCTGTTGGTCGATTTTGTTCCAGAGTAACTGCCTCCAGGGCCGATTTGGGATTTCACCTGAACAAGTGAAGTCATCTCAGATTCTAATTTTATCTTCTCTCCTTCAACCAGTAGCTGTAAATGGCATTTTTCAGTCTCAAAAATACCTTAGCCCTGAAGCTGACAACAGTCTTCTAGCTGAATGAGATAAAGCAAAATTCAGGGTCAGAAATCTCATATTAAATAAAAAGTTATTTAGTACAATAATTTAAGGTTGAAAAACCTTGTCAGCTTGTATATATGTCAGACAATTTACCATCTGTGGATTAATCCCTCTGGTCTCCAAAATTACTAATATGTGTAGTCGTGGGAGAGTTTGTCTAACACATTTTCTCCCTGTCAAGTATTATTGCTCTTTTCATGCCATTTCTGAATATATTTATTCAAATACAAATGATGCAGACATTTCTCAACAGTTTCAGCACTAGAAAAATTTTTACAATGAAATCATTGCTTGATGGACTTTGGGATTACAGTCTCTATTTCACACACCAATCAGTTATTCCATTCCCAAAACCTACCTGTAATCACAGATTTTAATGAACACAGGAAAACAAGAAAACCAGGCCATTACAAAGCAAATAAACTGCTCTTTGATATACATGATGCTACTGACTACTGTTGAAAAGATTCCTATATCTCTTTGCATATTTTGGAATCACTCACTCCTAGAAAATATTTGTTACTTGCTGTTTACTACGAGACCTTGCAATGCTCCTCTCAGGGCTTACTGAGCTCAGTTGAAGTCACCTGGAGAATAGTAGGAAACAGAACTGGGACCTAAACAGTCAGTGGTATCTGTGTTGGAACAGGGAGCAGCTGTTTCTTTTGCTTTGTTCTTGAAGCACAAAACTGACATCCTGTCAAATGTGACAAGATAGTGCAGTTCTTAAACTAAGAAGACTTGTTTCAGTCATGGTTGAATTGTAGTTATGCACTCTATGAGAAACAAGTTAAACATATCCAAAGATACAAAAGGGCCTCTATGCCTGTTGAGGGGAAATTCTTGAGTGGTTTTTTGCTGTGTCCACAATAAACACAAATTCCAGATAAACAGTTGAGCAACAGGAATCAATTTTTCTCAGGTATCTGTGGATAGACCTTGATAACTGTGTGAAATCCTAATAAAACTAGACAGTATCTATTAATTGAATGAATTTTTCATGAAAAAAAGATGAAACTTTGTCAATGCTAAAGTATTTTTCTCAGTTGTCTGTTTTAGCAGCTTCAGATGTAAAAAGCAGCAGAGGCTATTCAGAGAATGCTAAATCACTTTGATATAAGATGAAGTGTTCTGCATCAGACCCACTTCTATTCCAAAAAAACCTTGAATCTGAAATTAAGCATTTTGGTTTAGTATTGAATAAGCTCCTGAGTTTTAAAAAAGGGAAATTTAGGCAGATAAGAATATACATTTAGATGTAAATGTAAATATAAATTAAAAAATACATAAGCATAAACAAATATAAATTTGGCAACAGTCAATACAGGAGAACAATGAAAATCTGTATAGGAAGAAATTCTTCCTTTCTGTGAAAGTATGTGGATCATCTGATTCCCTTGCCTTTTCTGGCTTCTTGGTGCTGATATTTCCAAAAACTGTGCCCGCATATATGACTTCATGCTGCTGCTTATTCTTACATCATAATCCAGTTCACTGCTGTCTTAATGGTCCTGTTAAAACTGTTGGTGAGATTGTTCCATACATCTGATTTATTTACTGCTTGTCTCTTCATAAGGCCTACAGTGATGAAGGACAGTGGAAGGAAAACACCAAAACAAACAAATTGGATTATTTAACTCTGTGGTCCATAGGAAATACCCAAAAGAAAAATGCATGAAATTAGATTTCTAGGTTGAGACATTTTCTTTAAGCAAAACATAAAATTATTTTCATATTGCTAGTGCAATTGAGTTTCAGAGCCTGAAAATGTTCCTTGGCTTAGGAAAATATGTAATGGATTTGGTATTAGGTGGCTGAAGTAATATTTTCTGTAACTGCTGAGTGGCTGGTAGATTGCGACTACAGAGAGCCATGTAATAACCTTGCAATGAGGTAGCTGTGCATGAAGTGGATCTGGTAGCAGGTTAGGAGAGGAGATAAACTTTTTCTTACTCCTCTCCTGAATCTGAACAACCATGTTGCCAACAAGAGGCCCAACACAGGAAACGGAGCTGAAGAAGGATCCTGAACTCCACTGATCAGTGCCATTGCCTGTCCCCTTTCTCCAGGACCTCATCTTCATTTTACATTAGAGAGAGTAGCACTGGCTGACCAAGCAGCCTTTGCCCGTAAGCTCAGAAGTCTTCTCTTTGCTTCTGTTCTACCTGCTAAATAGAGAAATTGTGTAAGGGGCAAGAAGGAAATATTAATTGGTGATGGCTGAGCAATACAGCCCAGATTTTCCCATTTCCAGATCAGTGGTTTGCTCACTGACCTATGCTGTTTTTAATTCCCAATAACCATATTCCACTGTGTTAAACTGCCATCAGTCAAGATCTGAGACAGAGACCTCACTAAACATTGTTTATAGCCATGGATGTGACTTTAACATCAATGGGTACAAAGGTGTATCTAAACGTTCATCTTGACCTTATCTCTTTTTGGTAGATATCCACAATGAAAGACTCTGGGTTGATGGTTAAATTTTTAAGAGATTTTATTCTGAGATCCTTGATATATTATTCAAAAACAGACGTGTGCCTGGGGTTTATATATCAGAACATCTGATTTTCTTTCTCAAATTATACAGCAGCTGTTCTGGTTTCCAGAGCCAGAAGCTGAAGAACAACCCCATCCAACCTTATAATCGCTTTGAAAGCTTAAATATTGGATGAACACATTTTGGAAAGAGCTACAGCCTATATTAATTTTATACAATTTCATACAAGGGGGAATTTCAGGCATTAATGACTGACAGGCATTTCTGGGAGGGTTCCTTTGAGTCATAGAAACTGGAAAAAAATCTTACAAATCCCACTCCTCACTATTAACCAATTCAAGGAGGGAGACAGGAGAAATTAAAGTCCAAAGATTTTCTTTTGCCTTCATGATATTCCTCTCAATTCCCAGATTCTCTCTTTCCTGCCTGAGACAAGTGGCAATGGGATTTTATGACTGAGATGAACAGACAATATGTTGCAGAAAGTTGGTCTTTTATTACCCTGTAGGCATAAGAGATTTCCAAAATTTCAAAGTTCTTGCTGGAGTTAATGCTTGTAAAAGCACTACTAATTGATGCAGATGTCACTGGGGCCTGTGATGGGCTTGTGTCCAACAGCAACTCTGTTTCTGGAGGATCTGGGTAGGAAATAAATATCTTACAAATGTGATCAGTTAAAGCCTTCAGTGATACAGACTCCAGAGATCAGTGGTTCTGGGAGATGGTTTCCCAAGAAAACCAGTATTTCTTCCTCTAGTAATATCAGAAAGAAATGCCTCTTGTTGAGTCTGCAATTCTCTGTCTTCTCTTGGATCACAGATTTTACTGCAGGACATGCAGTGAAGAAGCCTAATCTTGAAGTGTAGCAGCCTGTAAGCAAGCAGTGAATCACTGGATGTGTTTAGTTGCTCATCTTAAACAGAGTATCTGTCATCTAACCATTTGGCATGGCATTTCTGTGATGATTCATGAAAAGTCTTTTTAACACTTATTCTGTTTGAAGCAGCTCCTGTGATCCCCCAAAGACACGCATTCAAATACTGATCAGGATTTCCTCTTTTGAAGACCTTTTGGAAAAAAACCCCAAACCAATAAGACTATGCTGCCATCTTTCTAGATCATGTTCATCTCCCTTTAGATTTCTAAAATATAACTGTCTGCTCTGAGCTACCTGCAGATCCTTTTGCTATACTCAAGGGAGAGAGAGATATCTTCACATAGTTATTCATCCCACAAAAGGCATGAAACTGTGTCAGGGGAGGTTTAGGCTGGACATTAGGAAAATGTTCATCACCCAGAGGGTGGCTGGACATTGGAACAGGCTGCTCAGGTAAGAGGTCAGCAGAATAAGCCTTCCAGAGTTCCAGAAGTGCTTGTACGATGCTCTCAGGCACATGGTGCGATTCCTGGGATGTCACTTTCCATTAAGAGTAGTCTGATCATCACCTCCTAACTTGGTTTATCAGCAAAGAATTTTTCATGGCTTAAGTAAAAAAAATAAATCACATCTTACTCTAAATATTGTCTTTTCAAAACATTCCATGAAATTGTGATTCTTGTTTTCCTGAGGGCATAAGACGACAGAATTTTTGTTGCCACTCTTTGCCTCCAAAAGCTCTTGGGTCATTTATTTTCAGTTCATTTCTCCTTTGCAAAAACAGCTTTAGAATTAATTTATCTGTACACAGGTCAGGGACTCGAGATTCCACCATGTTGGCTGCAGTATAGCAATGTAAATAGGGCAGGAAAAAGTAATTCCTTTAACATGGTGGGATGGCCTAACACTGAACTGCAGAATTTATTTTGAATTTTGCCATAGCTGTCAGTGGGACCAGGACTTCCATTCATAGATGTTCATATTACAGACAAAGTGTCAAATCTCACACAAGGCAGGGGCTAATAAACAAATGCTAGGTTGATTGATATATCAATAAATAAATAAAGAGGAGGACAAGGATGACCTAATAGCAGGTACAGCTTTGGCTTGAGGTCTGATTATAGAGTCCATGCCATTTGTACTTGTCGACTGAACAGGCTTGTAGATCATGTTTTGTTCCTGGAAAATATGGGATGTCAGAAAATGTAACTCCAACATTAGTTTCTAGCTAATACACCGAATGAGGGTGCTGCCATTCAGAAGGATCTGGATGGGCTGGAGAAATGGGCTGACTGGCTGGGAGGATGTTCTACAGAGAAGAACATTGGGATGCTGGTAGACAGTAGGCTGACCATGAACCTGTGAGCTACCCTTCTGGTGAAGAAGACAACAGCCTTCTAGATTCGGAGAATAGAAAGCTCAGGGTAGTCTTAGAAATGTGTAAAAATACCTGATGGAAACAAAATTAGGAGTTATCCAGAATCTTTTCCACACTGCTAATGAGATAAGAGTCTGTGGGCATAAATTTAAACATAGGACACTCCATCTGGTCAACATGAAAAGACATTTTTACTAAGAGGGTAGCTGAACTCTGGAACAAGCTGCACAGAAAAGTTGTAGAGTCTCTGTCTGTGGTGGGATTCAAAATCCGATTGTCCACAATCCTTGGACATGTACACTTCAGAGCTAAATTCTGTTTTACAGGGGATATTTCTTGTTACAAACCTAAATTTCCTTCTGGAGTGAAGAAAAAAGATTTTTAAGTTCAATGAAATGGCGGTTTTCAATTTCTTATTTGCGGGAAGTGTGGAGTAATTGGAATGGAGATATTAAAAAATAACTGCAGACAATTGGCAGAAAACACAAATTTGCTATTTGCAAAACTATGAAGGTTTCACAAAGTAGAGGAAATAAGATTGAAAACGACTGTTCTATAGTAGAGGCCATGTTGTTTCCATCACGAGTTATGTACTATATATATATGTATTTGCTTTAGGATGTGATACAAGTGTGATGTGAGGCATAAGTGAACTCCACATTTCAGTTTGCAGTTCACATTCTCAGTTTGAAAACAGACCTTTACAGATCAGCTAGCTGAAATAAGACATCAGTCCTCATACATGGCAGCTCAGAGCTCCAGAGTATGAATGCAAATCCAGAGGAAGTTACTTTAGGAAGTAGCACTGGGAAAAAGATGGATTTATTCTGGTGTGGGAACACCATTGACACTCAGACTGACTTGGAGCTGTGACGTATGATTATGCCAGTAGCAGCTCTTGTCCTCTTTTAAGGGTGTTAAAAATTGACACAAAAATAAATTATATATTAGACAAGTGGAGTATCCCAGGTGTTCCTGGCAAATGCTGCCATGAAAATGAAATAAAATAAAAGCCCTTTTTGGAGGATCTGAACAAGCAATCTTTCATATTTCATAGTGAAACTACTTGCTCACCATCACTACCTCACTACAGATGAGGAAAGAGACATTGAGGGCTCTTGAGCTTTATGAATGATCACAGTGAATCAGCACAGAGTGATTTAGCACAGGTGTTCTGTAATAGGGCTGCACAGGAAAAATTCTGAGTTCATTTAGTGGTTCTCAATGTCACCTTTCCAGTGGGGAGTTCAAGTGAAAATTCTGGCATGAGAATAAAATGGCTAAACGTGGTGAATACACACAACCTCAGTATCTCCTGTCCTTATCGTAGACCCTTTTTATGGGCCTGTTTTTTTAGAGGTACTTATTTCATTTCTATAAAGAGCATTTAACATGCGGAATACTTTTAAAAAGTCACAGCTAGTTCTGAAAATTTTAGTACTGAAGCACTTCTGTTCCTTGTATTCATTCTGAAAGTACACTGCCCCTTAGCCTGTGCCTTGTGGCAATTCTCAGCACTTTTTCAGGCATCATTAAAATCTTATATGATTTTTTTGATTGAATTTCTAAGGCTAGTTTGAGGGAAAAGTAAAAAAAAAACCAACCAGGAAAAATAGAAGGGAGAAAAATACAGGAAGGTGCTTGAAAGACTGATGAATAGATCCATCAGAGAAACAAATAACATTGTCTTGGAGTGTTTGCTCTGTGGAATATTTTTGACTGCCAGAGATGAGCAGACATTGTTTTTTTTCACAAATTCAGAGTGAAACCAAAAGCAATGACATGAATTAAATCTGGAAATAAAACTGAACACTTGTGCTCTGCAGCACCTGGAAGAAATCCGGTGCATTTTCCACTGGAGTTTCTTTAGCCCCTTTCAGTCCTGACATTGAAGTGTGACTGTACTTACATACTTTCAGTAATTAGAACATACTGGTTTTGTGCCAAGAGAGACAGGGGTCTGTGAAAAAACATTTTCTCTTAAGAATATTTCTTAGCTCCTTTTAAGCCTCAGCTCTTTTTATGTCATGTTGCCAAAGCTATAGAGTACTAAAGCTCCCCGTTAATACATTAGGCTCTCAGTGTTTCATATGCATGGAATACAATTTTCCTTTGTTGAATTTTCCCCTCAAAGCAAACAAAGTTGCAATTAGAGTAAACTCACAGCAGTGAGGTGCAGATTGTTCCTTCAAAATAAAAAATTGAAAGAGGTAAGACGAGGGGCTTTTTATTGCTGACAAAAACCTGGTCCAAAGACTCTGCTGCACTGAAAAAGCAGTTTCCAGCCTACATCCAAGCTTGGCAAGCCCTGGCTCCTAGTCACTATGCTGGCTTCAGCCCTCCAAAGGACAGGCCTGCCTGCTGCAGTGTGCTTGCTGGAATACCAGTGCACGATTATGTGTGGGTACACAGGATCCCAAAGCTTTGGGGAGTGCATGCTGTCCACAGTTAACCCATGCAGGCAGGTTTGCTGATTGAATGACATAAAACCCAGAGTATGGCATATAAAGTTTTAAAGGCACAGGGAATCCCAGAAAAAGAACCTAACTTATTGTCCAGTTCCTATTGTTGAAAATGACATCTTCACCCTGAAACTGACAAGTAACCAGGCACTTTTCACAGCATCCCTCCAATGGCTTTTTGACACCCACTGAGTATGCAGTATATTTGGAAATACACCCGGTATTTCTATGCTCTCTCCTAATTGCCAGGCTTGTTAGAAAAAAGAGCTTGCTGAGATTCAAAATAGATATTATACCTTTTGAATTGCTAGACTGGCTGATAGTTAAGTATACTGGAAAGAGGCCAGAAAAGAACTAGCTCTAAAGAGGTACATCCAGCAGGTTGAGGGATGTGATTCTCCCCCTCTACTCTGCCTTCATGAGGCCCCACCTGCAGTACTGCATCCATCTCTGGGGTTCACAGCACAAAAATGACATGGACCTGTTGGAGTGAGTCCAGAGGAGGGACATGAAGATGCTCAGAGGGACCTCTCCTTTCTCTCTCTCCTAGGGAGAAAGGTAGAGTTGAGGTTGTTCAGTCTGAAGAAGAGAAGGCTTTGGGGAGATCTCATTGCATCCTCACAGTACTTAAAGGGGGGTATAAAAAGAAGAGAGATGGACTTTTTACATAGACAGATAGTGATAGGACAAGCGGGAATGGTCTTTAACTAAAAGAGGACAGGTTTAGATTAGATTTTAGGAAGATTCTTTACTATGTTGGTGGTGAGGCTCTAGCATAGGCTGTCGAGAGAAGCTGTGGATGCCCCATCCCTGGAAATATTCAAGGCCAGGTTGGATGGGTCTTTGAGCAATGTGGTCTGGTGGGTGGCATCTCTGCCCACAGCAGGGAGAATGGAATTAAATTATCTTTAAGATCCCTTCCAACCCAAGCCATTCTATGATTCTATAATTATTTGGGAAAGACATCCTAGACAAAACTGTGCAATAAACTGTGCTATGAATTTATGTTTTGACCTGGATTATTTGGGAATAATCATGTGCAAAGGCTTGAGTTTATGCACAGGGCCTATTTAATTTATAAGTCTGGACATAGACTATGACAACATTTTATCCCACTGCACAATATTTTTGGTGAAATTTTGTGTATTTCTTTGTGTGAAAGAAAAGCAGCACTCTTTAAATATGGGTTTATTTGCACTTAACACAGTGATTAAATAAATGACTTTGTTTAGATTACATGGAATGATTACACAACATTGGCATTTGTTTATACAGTAACAGACACTTAAAAAAATTCTTCTTCACAAGGAAAAGCTTTTTTTAATTCTCTTTTTCTTCAGAGTAGAAAAGCACAGAGAAGCAAAATGTAGAGAAATGGTAAGCCTCTTTACAGAACTGCCAGAAATGCATAAGTATAACTTGTGAAATCCATATATTTAAACAAATGAACAGATGCTTTACTTTCATGTGGTAAAGACAGAAGATGAAAAGTTTTCCTGCAACTTAGTGTGGGAAGCAGAGATGGTTGCACTAAGTAAGGTGGTATATCAATATCTTAAACTTCTTAGACATAGGAAATATTTGACCTGATCTCTTTACTTCACCCAGCACACACACAAAAAACCCCCAGACTTTGAAATGGTCCTTTTGTCTGCTCAATTTTATTTATCCCAGACAAAAGGTTTTTACTGTAGTTGTGAAAAGCTCTACAAGATAAAGGTTCCAGAAAAGGGATTTCAGATTTTCATAGATCATAAGAAAAATAGAAGAGTATTTTAACTCACCTGTCAGGTTCAGGCTCAATATTCTTTATTTTCCATCCTCTACCAGCTGGCTGGTACAGACATCTCAGACTCTCAGACTCTGCACTCCTTCACTAGATATTTCCGTTCTGTATGCTAGGATTAAGGGTTCAAAATAAATCACATTTGCTTGTAGGTGTTTGGTACTGGAGCTTTGAGATAACTTTCCATTGAGATACACAGACATTTGTATCTAGATTAGCATTTCCTGCATGTTCCAGGAGAACTTGAGGCATTACTCTTCAACCGCACAAAGGGATTGCAATGAAATTCTAAATAATCTTTCAGAAAGAATTTCCACTTATCACATCTCTATGGAAAATACAGTAAGGGGAGTTTAAGAACAGAGATGTAGAAAAAGAAGAAATTCCTTGACATATGAGGAAGTCCCACTATCAGGGAGTCAGTATGCCTAACTAGTAATGGCTGGAGGTAGCTTACAGTATGCCTAAATCCTCTCCATATATATAGTTAGGCCCTGAATGACCCGAGGTCTCAAAAAGTAATTTGCCTCACTTTAGTTAATCCTATGAACTACTATATTTATAAAGATTCTCCCTACTTATTCTGAAATTTCTAACTTCAGCTGCCCACAGAGATGAAAAGTGGCCTTCAAAGATGATTAAAGGACTGGAGAATCTCTCTTGTGGAAAGGCCGGAGGAGTGGGGCTGTTTAGCCTGGAGAAAAGATTGAGAGGGGATCTTATATACATGACATAGAAGTATATGCATTGGTATAAAATTATCTAAAGGGAATGGATGCAAGAGAGTGGTTCCAGGCTCTTCTCAGTGGTGCCAAGCAATTGGACAAGAAACCATGGGCACAAACTGGAACACAGGAAGTTCTACCTGAACATCAGGAAGAATTTTGTTGTGTGAGTGACTGAGCACTGGAACAGGCTGCCCAGAGAGGCTGTGGAGTCTCCTGTCCTGGAGACATTCAAAAGCCATCTGGGCACAAATCTGAGTAATCTGCTCTAGGGGACCCTGCTTAAGCAGGGAGGTAGGACTAAATTACCTCCAGTGGTCCCTTCCAACCTTACCCATTCTGTGATCCTGTGAAAAATGCCTCTGGGGAGAAAGGTGAAAGTTTATAATACCTTCTGTAAGCCTCCAAAAGTTGTCTTCCTATCTGTTTTCCTGAGTTCACCAGTTTCATGTAGGTATGCCAAATTCTACAGGATGAATAGCAACATTTTAGTCTGGGATATCCCTTGGCATTAGAACACATTATGATTTATTGAGCAACATGAGTTCAGTCCCATCAGGTTGAATGGTGCTGAAAGTACAGAACCTCTTGCTTCTTAGACTCAATGCTCTTCAGAAGTGTCTAATTTCCCTATTTATTCAAATAAATACCTTCGATGCTTATTATGATATGGGCCCAAGGTGGTGCCAGTCTCTTGCAGTTCATTAAACAAGTATATTTCCACTAGTAATCTGTATTTGAGGAAGTCAACATGAAGTGAGCTGAACAATATCCCAGGAAACCATGACTGAATAATTCCTCTTACCATGATCCATTTACACACTGGGGTTGAATGAAGATTTGCAAAACTGGTACTAATTCTAGAACCTCTTTACTTTTCAGTGTCCTAACATTTTTAGTACATCTATTGCATAAAATATATAAAGTTTCTTTATTTCCCTTAGAAAACACCCCATTAAAATGGCATGCTGCCTGAGGAGAAAAATGAAAAAAAAAAAAAGGCTGCTAGAAAAGCTCTTGCTCAGCTCCCACAGGAGGGCCATGCCTAGTGTATGGAAAACATAATGGCAGAAAGAAGCTGGAAGCAGTGGGAACCTTGTCAGGGGAATTACAGTCTGTGGAGAAAGCATCTGCCAAACTGAACCAAAACCCACTCTGGAATTCTTTTGGAGGCAGAAACCTAGTGCAGTTTGCTTTTCATTTTTCATTTTTAATTTTAATCATGCTTTTAATTTTTCATTATGTTCTTGCTTTTCATTTTAAGTAGAATAAATCATAGATATGTCTCTGATATTGGGGCTTTCCTTCCCTTCCCCACAAATTTCAGGTTCTTGATGCATTAAGCCAAGGTTCCAGAAGTGTGTGAAGTGGTCACAGGATAAATGCACTTTTTCATTCTTTTGATTATGAGGAAAATATACTTTGCACTTGGATATACCTTGCCTATTTTAGTAAAAAATCAAAATTATTTAACCTGTGGCAGAATCTCAGCATGAAGATTTAAGCCTTTAGTGTTAAAACTTGGCAGTTAGAATTCAAAGTCTCATGATGAAAAGTGTGAAAGAAGTTTAATTCTAGACATAGTTGCCCGTGCCGCTTGATATTCAGCCTGGCTCTCAAACCATGAGGCACAGAGAGATGGCAGCTTTTCATTTGGAGTGATACAGTCTGCAGAGTGAGTCCTGTTATCTAAAGCTCTGTAGAAGTTCCTGCAATTATGATTTCTACTTTTATACATGGCATGCAAAATAAGCCATTTTTAACGTTTGAAGTTACCTACACTGAAAAAAACCTCAGATATTTTCCAGACCAAATGACAGCCACATGCTCCTGTATTTTGGTGTTTTTTTTTCTTAACGCCTGTAGTTTTATATATCCTCCTTTATATGTAAGAAAACACAATAAATTAAAAGTTAAAATTAAATATAATTAAGACTGCACAGACTGATCTAAGTAAAAATATGGTCTCCTTTGTTTTATCATGGCTCTTGAAAAAATACCATGCAGGCTTTTCCTACTGTAACTAGGATCAGAATGAAAAATATCCAGACTTGAGTTCAAGCAGTATCTTACCTTGCTGTTAGGGAAGAGCCTGCTTTTCCTGCCAACAAAAAGACATCACACCTAAGAAGATATATGAGTTCATCTATTTTACAGGCTACTTTTTTAGCAAATTCAGCTGAGATGGCTTTGTGGAATAAATTGTTGTGCACGCAGAATTCACAGACAAATGCTGATTCTTCACAGATGTGTTCAAAAACATCTGGTCTCCCTTTCAGAAGTACCTACCACTTAAAGTTTGCTGCTAAGAAGAGATGACGATGCTTAAACTTTTAACTCTAGGCATAGGAAAAACAAGTTCTGGTTTATCTGAAGGCATGCAGAAAAGGTAGAAAATGAGAATGTGCTACTGACTCTTCTGTAGTTAAAGCTTTTCCATGTATGGAAGTGATCACTCTAGCATTGGTGAATAGCCAAGGAAGGATTTAAAACTGTAGGAAGGGCATTACTAAGAAATAAGGCTAGAAATAAAACCAAAGATACCTGCCTTTTGGCACAATGGTCAGAAATATCCAGTTAGGAAAATTATATAAACATGGTGGACAACTTAATCCGTCTCAAGGAACTTTCAGGAATAAATGAGGGCAATCTTGCCCTAACTTAAAAAGAAGAGGCTATACTGGAAACCTCTCTTGGTCTTTTGACAGCTCCTGTTCTGTCTGTAATTATTGTGAAGGCTTGTCAATTTGCCAAGCCTGTTAATCAGTCATTGCCCTCTTGGAACTTCAATTGTACGATTTGTTTAAATAAAACTCCAAACCTAAATGTAAAACCCAAACATAAATGTAAGGCATCAGCTATGTGACCCATGTTCAGGATTATTTTGTCTGAAGCATATTTCTGGCATAAAAAATTGGTTCCTCTATAAGATCTATAAATATTCTGGGGGAGTCCAGTGTGTTAGGTACAAACAACTTAGACACCAAGCTCCCCTGGCAATGAGAAAACACACCAAGTTTTCCCAGTCAATTTCAAACCAGGCAAGTTTACAGGGAAGAGCATGTTGGTTAGTTAGTAACAGAAGAAACACGCGGGTCACAGAGCAGCAGTGGTTTCGTTAGGCAGGACTGACCAAAAGCCCTGCCTTTTTTTATTTACCTATTTTTATAGGGTTCTAAGGACAGTCAAAGATTGGTGAAAGGGGTCAACACCCCTGAAGGTTTATAGGACAAAGACATGGTCAATCATCTTTTTCCACCCCAGGGAAAGGAATGAAAAACAATTCCACAAGTGCAAAACAATCCCGGCCGGTTTAGAAAAACAAAGACCATGTTTACAGAACAAGCATGGGAAACTACAGCTATAGTGTTACAACTTATGGGGCCCTGTAAAACCAGGGTAACAAGAGCACTGGGACATTTTGAGGGGTTGCAGAGAAGATTATGTTTTATGTACTCCCTTCTGTCTGCTCTATCCTGAGATGCCAGGGCTTAGCTCTTGATGGTCAAATGAGAGGTGCACACTGCAAAGTGGGGGTAGAAAACCAAAATGAGCAAAGTAACACTCAGAACTAAATACAGCAATTGTTGCAGTGTCTACTAGGAATTTGGATTCTAGCTACAGTTCAAAATTCTGAGCATATTTCACATTTCTGGTCTCAACTTCATTGCTTTATCACCTGTTTTTCCCTCTTTCAGACAAACAAGTTGGATGTCCTAACTTCTCAGCTTTCATGGCTGGTCTGCCTTAACTGTTAATCGGGGATTGCTTTCTTTCTCCCTGAAATCAGTTTTTTCAGGCTTTCCTGATAATGAGCAATAGTTGCTAATTCTTCTTCACCTTGAAACAGAGCTGGGAGGGTACTGACCCAAAATACAGACAATCTAGTGGGTGTTTTATTTTCTTGATGGGCTATGACTTGTGATGTAGACACATTGAAGGTCTGGGAGTTTTTTTTGCATTTTAATTATAGGCTGCATGATTTATTAATTTATCAACAACCCTGCAGCATAGCAACACTTATTGAACTTTACTATTATTATCAAGATCCTTTGACTTTTTCTATCACTGTAGTAAAAGTATCAATCAATTTACCATCACAGTGATCTTCTGGAGTAATTTGTTTGTAGTAGCATTTAAACTTTAGAACTGTATAGAATGAAACAAATAGTTCCACAAATATACATAGGTTTCTAACTCTTACATGCTTACCTGACTCCTCCTGAGGGAGGAAAGCAAGCAGAGTTAGATGTTGAAATGTCATTCAGGATCTTCGGTTAAATAAGTTGTCTGCACAAGAAAGCTGTGGCAGAACTGACTACCGAGCCCAGCCATCACACACATAGAGCCTCACCTATTAGAGCATAATTTTGTTTTATAGAATAATACAATTTATTCAAGTTAGAAGAGACTTTAGGATATCTTTTAGTCAAACATCTGGTCAATGCAGAGTAGGTTGCTCAGAGCCTTGTCCAGTCAGGTCCTGAAAACCTCCAGTGATAGAATTTTTCTGGCCGAGCTCTTCCAAACAGTAGGTTCCCCCAAAGCCTTCTCAGCTCCAGGCTGACCTAGCCCAGCTCCCCGAGCCTCTCTGCACAGCACACGCACTTCAGCCTTCACCATCTCAGTGCCCTCCCCTGAACTACCTCCAGTTTGCAAACATCTTTTTTGAAATGAAGAGCTGAAAACTGGGTGTATTCTGGATGTAGCACAGCAAGTGCTAATTTAAAGAAAAAACGTGATAGCCCTCAGTCTAGTGGCCACCCTCACAGTAATATAATCCATTGTGCCAGGACCTTTCACATCTATCAAGGCATGCTCCTGATTCATGCTTAGCATGGTGCCCATCAGGCCAGTGACATTTTCAGCACAGCTACCTATGTGTTTAAGAGTGGTAAGACTGAATTTACAGTCAAACTGTGCAAGGGAAATAATAGGTCTTTTTAAGGTGTCGGGTGAGCAAGTCCCATCATCCAGAATGGTTTATTAGCTTGGTCTTACTGTAAGAAAGGAGTAGCTGTTCAGAGCATCAGGCTGTTTATGCATTGCTCAGGTGTCTCTCAATTTCTGTTTTCAAAGGGCAGTCAGTAATCACCAGTTGGATACATAGAGAGCAATGGGAGGCACAAAAAAACACCCTAAAATTTGCTTCATGGTGGAGAAAAGTTTGCTTCATGGTCCAGACTAGAGAAGACAATGGCTGGACTAAGCGAGTGCTCATTCCCACTAATTGTTTCTGGTATTTTCTGGGTGATTTGGACTCTTGCTTGTCACTACAGGTGATCCTCTGGAAGGGTGGATCAAAGCTGAACTTTCAGGCACTCTCCCTCTCTCTCCCTCCACAGCCTCTCCACAGCTGGCTGTCCTTATCAGCATGTCTGTTTTTTGGGGGGCCTGGAGGTGAATGGAGATCACTACTGAGTGTATAGCCTTGTTTATACTATAAATCAGTGGTGCCTGCCTGATTTACTGTGAAATGCAGCTGGCTCTGGTACACTGAGGTGAACCTAATATCTTAATTTAGTGGGTGAGGAAGCATCTTGAACTTTCCTTTCTGACAAATTGTCTTCTTTACGTATTAGGAACTTTCCTTCAGTGCTACTGTTTGTTATCCTATTTTTTCTCCTCTCCCATTATTAAATCATAGTTTGGGACTCTAAATCTGAATATTTTTGGGATTTTCTAAATTAATTTAATCATAAGCAGATTAGGACTCAGGAAATGTGAGACTGCTTTCTGTATCAGCTGAATTTGTGGAATCCACATATCATACCTCAGTTTCTCAATATGTAAAATGGTGCTGATAATTCTGACTCTCTTTAGAAGCATTTTGAAAGTCAGCAATGAAATATCCTGTTATAGGCTGGACATTACACCTTGCTTTCAGTTCTTCAATTTATTTCAGTTTTGACTTGTTTGTGGGTGATGAGAAAGCATCAGGGAACTCATAAAGTCAATGTGTAAACTGGCAATGAATTCGAGATTCTCCTGGCAGCCTTTCCCATGCCTGTCTGGGAATTTCTGCCAGAGAATATAAAGGTTTAGATGAGGTGCAGTTATGACCATCCTGCAGGGAAGCAAAATAAGTGTACTGGGAGTCAGCCAAAGGCTACTATCCACGGTTAATATGTTTAAGAATATCATCCCTTCCACTGAAGATTAGAAGCAGTGCTCTTTCAGTCTATGAGAAAACAGAGGAAGAGTCATCCATGGGTGAAATCAGTTTCCTTCCCTAGGTCAGCAGAAGTGGGCAAGAGACAGTGGTTTCCCCTGGGTGAACTGATTTTACTTCTGGCTGATTACCTTGTTCCCTCAAAAATCGTTTTCAAAGCAGCCATAGCAGTTGTTTGCCTCAACTGCAAGATGGTGGGCCTGGACTACAAGATCCTGAGCTATACCTGTCAATACTGGTAATAGATTCACTCTAAGGATGGATGAAACCTCATCCATTATTGATGTTTCACTTCAGATTAACCAGTGAGACCAATACATTGGTAAATTGATCTCATCCACATTCTAATCCACATCTCCTTTTGCTTCCAAGATGACAGTTCCTACATTGTGATTCAGGGAATATGCTTATTGTGTCTTGCTCAAAGCAACTAAGGATTGGAACTACCCTTAAGTTTCAGATACTCAGGCTTCTGGGAAAGATGGTATCTTTCTCAGAAAGTGTTGTGGAGAACTGACATGCAAATCCTCATCAAAATATTCCTTCCATGCCAAAGCCACAAACTAAAGGAAAAAAACTTTATAAAAATTAATTACATTTTCATTTTCACTTTTTAGTCCTTTAAATCATAACAAAGATTTTTGCATTTTCCTTAATTTAATATTGAAAAGCTAAATAAAATAAAACCAATATCAAATCTTTAAAAATAAGCAGGGGAAATTATTTTTAAAGACTCTCTTGCCTTCCTAAGGTAAAAAATAAAATAACAGAGAATGGAGGAAAAGCTGTGAAAGAAATATGCTAGTGGTTGCCTTAAGCAGAAATAAACAATTGTAAAATTAAGTGAATGGGGGTTTTTCCCCTATGAAAGTTTTAAAGTATTTTTCATTAAGTATTTTTTCCCTATATATCTCAGATGTCTGTTTTTTCAATTAATCTTCTTCAAGGTTCCCCAGAATTTCAATCCTAGACCAATACATATATAGTGTTTTCATGAAAGACTATAATAGTTTTCATCAGCTAACTCTGAGAAGCAAAGCTCTTCCATTAAGTTAATTATCTCATTTTTAACCGTATTAGTACTTAGGCTATCTCTAGAACATTCAGAAGCAACTTTACTGATGGGAAAGGCATTTTTTTGTTAATATGGTTTGCCAAAAGTTTTCCTATTTACTAGAAGTTCAGAAGATGAGCTTTGTATGGGGTTTAATTTTCAGTTATTGTTTTCACCTTTCCCAGAAGAATATGGAACTTTAATTAAACCCGGGACTGAACAGTGATTTGACACCTGCTGAGGATGGTACAAGCATTTTCAATATTTCATGTGGAGGATGAATCTAAAAGCTGAGCTATGTCAGTAGAGAATGCTGCCATCTCTGACTGACTTGTTGGGAAATTTGACAGTGATGCTGGTGCCTCCAGCTCCTGCTTTTAATCCTCTACAAAATGTGGAGAAGACATTGATTGTCACATTTACAAAATAAATTATCCCACCATTATACATGTTCGACAGGTAAAGAATACATGAGGAATAAAATCCCATGATGGTATTTGAAATATAACAGGTTAGATCCTCAGCACCTGGAAATAGACTTCACTGAAGTTACACCCACTTGTACCTATTTCTGTTTTTCTCCACCATTCTTCAGGTTTTATAGGAGAAGCCAGCTCTAAGCCTTCCTGCTGGGTGCTTTTACATTCACAGAGATCAGGCACCAGTTCCTAAAAACTGTCATGCCAGGTTAAGCCATTGGTCTGTCTAGATCCATATCACATTTCTGACAATGGTGAACTTTTGGCTTTAAAAAAAGAAAGGTTCTCCAGGAAAATATATAAGCTATTATGGAATAATACACCAGGTGTAGGGACCGAAAAGCATTCCTTTAAGTGATCATCATGGCTGAACTGTTTACATCTTGAAATATGACCTTTTGTTATCTATTTTATTATATTAAATGTCCTGATATTGCATATCATTTTTAAGTAGTATCTTATCTCACTTTCTTAAAAAATCTGGGCATAAAGGTGACTTTAAGATTTCATGTGGGAGTAATTTCTAGAAGGATGCTCTAGGCTGCATATAGTTCTTATTCTCTCTGTTTCTTCCACATGGACTGCCCTTTCATTTAATCATTTATCCTATTGTCTTTCTGATAAGTAACATTGTTAAGAGAAGAAACTGTTTAGTCCCTACGATCTTCTTAATCTAAATAGCTACCCTTCATTTAGTCTTCTCCTGTCCAGGCAAATACATTTAAGCCTCTCTGGTTTTACTGATCTCATCCCAAATATTTTACTATTTTTATTCCCCACACAGCTCCTTATGATCTTTACTCTTTGGTGTCTAGGGGTTTAAGGCCCTGAAGGATCAAAATCTTACCAGCTCAGTTGTCCTCAGAAGTCTTCTTTAGTCCCTTCCTATCGCTGTCAACAGCAATAAAGTTTTTCAGACATTTTACTTCCATCAAAGGTTCTCAGCAAGTCTTCAGAAGCTAAGCTGTGGGGTGCTGATTGTCCCAATGACTCCAAATGGTGGCTGCACCCAGGACTCCCAGCACTTCACTCCTGACCCAGAAAGGCAGATATGTATTGTTAAAAAAGAGAAATATCCTCACAGAAGACACAACACCTCTAACTTTTATCTTCCTAAACCATAGGCAACAATTCCAACTGACAGCTCAGTTCCATCTGACAGTTCTGGTTACTTGCAAAGAGGAATCTTGATGCTCTTTCCATCAGATGTAGTTCCCATCTTGTTCTTTACGACTCCTAGACTCAGCAGCCAAGATGGGCAATGAGTTATTAAACATGAAGGGAAAGAGTAGAATAATAGAAGGGGCTATGGACACACAGGGTTGAGTCTCATACATAAACCCAAACATAGATGAACCCAGAGGAGTCTCAGGTCATAAAGTGTATAAAAGGCTAATAAATATCTTTGTTAAGACTTACCCTTTATAGGCCCTTGTTTTCTCCAACCAAGATAACTTATTGAAGACACCCTAATCTCACAACACCTACTTTGTATGTGTTGGGTCTTGGTTTCAAGAGAACTAAAAGATTATCCAGTTAGGATGTTATAGCTAGCTAGTCAAGTCTTACCCATTCAGCTAGAGGAAACGGGTGTCTGACTGTCAAAAGCTTAGGGGAGAAGACAAGGCAAGACCTGGTCTGATCTTCTTCCCTAAAGTCATACCAGACTGTCCCCTGGTATGGTGTTCAGCTCTTTCTCATTTTGCTGAACGGTTGAAGCACGGGTGCCCTGTCAGAAAATGTAGGATCATCTTGCTGTGCTTACCTTATTGTTGTCAGTGGTTCTGCTATTACCCAGGAATACAGCGAATCAGATAATCCAAAGAGAATTGTCGCTTATGGTTTGATGAACTCTAGGCTTCTCCAAGAGAAAGCTTTTGGCAGCATTTTCATTGCAAAGGCTGGTTCTGTTACACAGAAGAATTTGTTAGAAAGGTGCCATTTCTTTTATTTTTATAAGCTAGGGGAGGCTAATTCATCTTGGCTCACTGAAGTCTTGTGCACCGTCTGTGCTGCCTGCATATTATACACTTGGTTTTATATCCCCTTCTTCCATTCCAAATTTTACTTCTGCTTTGGAAGGAGGTTTTTTCTCTCTTGTGAATTAGGAAGGCCTTCTTATCTAGACAGAGCAGAGGTCATCTGAGATTTAAATCTGACTTCTAGGTTTCCATGTCAAAGTCTAACTGTTCTTTGGATGAATTGTGACTAAGCTGGACACATTATTATAACTCAGTCATCTGTTCTCAGTGTTTAAGTCAGCACAAGGTAATGGGATTGTAATGACACCCAAGGCAGTCCGGTCCCTAGGACACCTTCATGTAGACTGCTTTTCCTTCATGCTCTGTGTCCTAATGAAGACAAAAGGAATTATAAACATAGAAAGATAGTTGAATTGCAGAGTATTTACTTAATCTTTCTCAAAGACAAAGCTCAGAATTATTAGATCAGAAGAATCATTTTAAATCCTCTCTCAGCCACTCTGTTCAGCTGTGTGGGGGCAAAAAATATGATGAAAAGTTTATGGATCAAGAGGGTTTTTCACCAAATACCAGCACAAGTGAAACTAACTCAACTCAGGGAAATTAATTCGATTGCCAATTAATAACAGACTTGGATAATGAGAAATAAAAACAAACAGTACTATAAACAACTTCCCCCAACCTTCTTCTTCCCAGGCTTATTTCACTCCTGAGCTTTCTATCTCCTCCCCTTCAAGCAGTGCAAAGAGAATGGAGGTTTAGTTCAGTTCATAACACTTCATGTTTTCTTCCTCACACTTCTTCTCTGCCCCATCATGGGGTTCTTCCCACGAGACACAGTCCTCCATGAACTGCTCCAGCATGGATGCTTTTGACGGGAAAGCATCCATGTTTCCTTCAGAAACAGACTGTTCCCATGCGGGTGCCCCATGGGGTTACAGGTCTTGCCAGAAAACCCGCTCCTGCATGGGCTCCTCTCCACAGACAGCAGTTCCTACCTGTCAGAACAGGTAGCTCCTGCCTGTTCTGTGTGAGATCTCCATGGGCTGCAGCTTCCTTCTGGACACATCCCCCTGTTCCAGTGTGGGGCCTTCCATGGGCTGCAGCATGAACCATGGGGCCTCCATATGCTTCAGCATGGTCCTCCATGTGCTTCAGGGGAATGACTTGCATCACCATCGTCTTCATAATTGGCTGCATGGAAATCTCTGTTCCAGTGCCTGACAGCAACATTTCAAATAAAAACTTTTTAAAAAATCTATTTTATTTACATCATTTTTGCTGTGATGAAACCATCTTGCAGTGACCAGACATAAACTGGACTACTGGACTACTGTTCTTGTAATTTTTAAAAGGAAAAGACCCCATCAACATTATTTAGTGCTATGAAGACAGTACAGTAGAAATTATAGTGGATTTTGATCCAAAGATATTATGAATTAAAAGAATTTAAATAAGGCTTGTGATATAAAGGGTGCAAATTTTTTCTAGGCTGTCTGTGGCATTTCTTTTACAGGCAGCCAGTAGTCACTTCTTGGTTTGGTGTGTGACCTCAGCTGTCATCTCATAGCCATGTTGTTGTTGTACTTTAGATGTCATACAGTATCCATAAGAAATAATAAATGAAAAAGAAGGTGAATCCATAGATCAAAAGGTGAAAAAAAAAGAAATTTCAGAAATACAATCTATGAACTTGTTGTCTACATTTTCTCAAAATGTCTCTCAGCCCAGGAATATACTCAGGTATATACTCTTCAACTTAACAATTCATGCTAAGACAGAAGAGCTGACATTGTAAGCCCCATCCTTGTCATTCTATCATAGTTGCAATTTTCTGCTATTAATGGTCATAAGGGCAGCAAAAAGTGTTTGGTTCCACAGATACCTGCAGGGACTAATCATCGGTGGAACTGTACGGAAAACCCTTAAAAACCTGGAGGCTTAGCTTGAAGCACAACATGCCTCGTTTCATCAAAAGAAGCATTAATTGGAGCGGATTTAAAGCTTTAGCTTGTAGAACTTAATCAGAAATGACTTGAGTTATACCACTGTCAAGCACAAAATCTATTGAAGTCAATGGATACGGAGGGAAAATTTGTTTAGCTAAATGCATGTCAAGTCAAGAACTTCTAGTGGGACTGAGAGCCTCTTACAGAAAACCGAAAAGTACACCCTAGCTCTTTAAATGTTGTAGTGATCCATTCTTTGGGTCTTTCTCTGGATCATTTCTCCCCTAAATCTTGAAACTGATAAACTGTAGCTCTTTAAGTGTTATAGTGATCCATTCTTTGGGTCTTTCTCTGGATCATTTCTCCCCTAAATCTTGAAACTGATAAAACTTCTCTCAGCTTTTTGTCCATCTACTCACAGCAATTTTCTGAGCTGGCATGTACAAACGAATAACGAACCAGACAAGAACAATGTTCCTCTTAGAGCTACAGAAATCACCCAGCATGCTTGTTTATACTCCATTAACTAAGCATTAAAGCATGAAATGCCAATTTACAATGCTTTCAGGGAAGTAGCCTTAAACCTTGCACACAGTGTCTGTAGAACCTGGAAGGTCCTGGTAAGCATGTGTGCATGCTTGCAGGGTGGTGTGCAAGTAGAATGCTCTGCATGACAAAATAATAGACAATCCAAATCCATTCCAAAATATTAGAAAATCCAATGCCAGCACCTCCATCTGGCTTTTGGAATGCAAATTTCAACTGTCAAGGCTTAATTAAAAACTACTAGTCAGCACTATTTAAAACGTGGAAGAGAACTAAGTGGTAGGTTGTTGCAGAAAATGTGAATGTTGCATGCTAAAAGAAGTAGGTAGGGTGACAGATATATAATTATCATCACATCAGGTGAAGGACAAGAAAGAGTCTTTGGTTCCTGAAGAGGTGGGGCTTCAGCAATCTTCAGTGTGGCAAGGGGTTCCTCAGGCAGAGTTAATTTGTCATTCGATTTATTTCAAAGGAGAATCTCCTTCTATGTGAAACCTCTGTGCACATTCAAATCCGGTGAGGTGCTGTGCAAGACAGACATAAATAGGTTAGTGTGACCACAAACACTTGTGTTTGATGCATCAGTGAGGGCTGGGTGGGAAGAACAACTCTGAGTTCAGGTGTTGGACAGTTTCTGCTCAGAAGCACATCACAGCTGTGCTCTAATCTCGCATTCAGTGGAGACCCACAAAGCATGAATCAAAGGCCCACTGCAATGATCATCTGAAGGCAAGAATCCCTAGCATCTTCTGCAGGTTTTAAACAAGCAAAAGTGACATCCTCTGTGTGTTACTAAATATTGAAAGTTGTGGGTAAAGAATCATCTTTGCTACCTAAGAAGAAACCATTCCCAAATACCATTCACCTCTCCGAGACTAAGATACTAATGCCAGCTCTAACAACACCATCCTCTTCCCCATATCTACATAGAGGGTGAATATCCGCACAAAGATTTATTCTGGTTAAACACAGCAGTGCTGTTCACCCAGGTTTTACAGATCAGATCCTCTGACCTTCACCCACGGCTGCAGTTGAGTCTAAGTGCACTGAGGAACAGCAACAACCCTGTGTCCCACAAATCCACTTTTACAGTCCGCTCTTCCCTATATATCTGTACACTGGGTGTTTGCATGGCACTCATGGTGCCAGATTGGGTACAGAGAGTGAAGAAAACTTGTAGATAAGAGGTGTCACTGACAATTATTTAGAAATACTTTAAGGAAACAGTGCCAATTCAGACTTTGAAATTTCTGAATTTGTCAGCTTAAGGCTGAGAGTGGAAAAAAAAAAAAGGTAATCTATTTTATATTTAACCCGGGAATTTAACATTCAAAGCTCAATTTTATAAATGACATTGCTCTAGAGGAACTTTTCTCCTCACTCCCCAGTTAGAAAACATTAGCCTTTAAATCTTGACAGATTTGGAATATGCAATGTCCTAGATAATATATAATCAGTACTGAAGAGAAGAAATGATTTAGCTACTCAGACATCTGCCAGAAAAAAAATCTTTCCTTAGCATTTCCCACATGTATAGAATCTATACTTGACACATTTGACTTGACCAATCTTTCCTAAATAAAAATAGCACTATGGTACTTAGGTATTGCGAGGGCCTTGAGGGCCCTGCCAGGCTCTAATGGCCCTACCCAGCCAGGGCCTCTCCCCCTTCCCATGGCACAGGGCCCCATTTCAGCCCCCAGGGCTATTGTTCCCTGTCCTGGAGACACCATAGGACATTGCCCCAACTCCCCACGGTCCTGTTCCCAGCCATGGGCCAGCATTCCTGTCCCTGTGCCCTTGCCAGGCCACCTGAGCACTGTGTCTGACACTGGTGTCCCTCCCTGGACTAGATTCTAATCTTTCACTGCCTTCCTCCCCAGTGCTGCACAGCCTCTGGCACCCACCAGGGCTGACCACAGAACAATCCCTTCTTCCCCTGGAGATCCTTGGTATGGCTGGGCACTTCCTCCACCATAGTTATCCCACTCAATTTCTGGCCTCCATCCCCTAGGGAGTAGCCAGCTGCTTCCTGACCATTAGAGTGCAACACAAATGCTCCAATCCTTAATTAAATTAAATTACATTTTTTAATATGCTCAGGTTGTGTTAGGAACTTAAATTAGAGGCTACTATAATTCTTATGCCCTGATGTTTGTTGGCTTTACTTACTCCAAGATCTTTTGGACATTTGCGTGGGTTGCTCTCGGAAGATGATTCAAGTCAAAATAAAACTCCTTGGATTGAATTAATGTTGTCTCATTTTTAGCAGAAGTTTGGACTTTTTCAGGTAACTGATCTGTTCTTGCTGCTATCAAAATGAGTGTGAAGATTTCAGAATGATCATAAATCAAAATAAATGAAATTCCACAAAAGATTGTATGCAAATACTGTCCTACAGGGTGGCAAGGAGCACTGAATTCTCACTTGTCAGAAAGGTAAATAAAATCAATGAGCTTTTAACAGATACATTATTTCATTAGGTGACAGTTAAAGCACAGTGTGAAATCTAAACAGAAATCACACATGGCACCTGCCAATGCTTGTTGAGTTGCATGTGTTTTTCAGGCTTATGATTTAAAAACATTAAGAACTGGAATAATAGTCCTTCACTTTTGTTAAGTATTTTTCAAATGAAAATACCCTTAGAACCTAAGATCTGCAATTGCAAACACATGGATTGGTTTTGATTACTCACATCCTCCATGCTGTGTTGTGGTTCCTGAGATGTTGGTTGCTATATCGTAAAAGCATTACAAGGCTTCCTCTGAACACCATGGCACCTCATTCTTTCTCTTTCATATGTTTCAAACTGTGATGGCAGCAAATATCCTGGCACGTCACTGCTTAGTGCAGCTCCCTGTTGTCATTTTGTTCAGATTGTGTTGATCAGTCTGGTAGGGTTCTTGTGACATGACATGCTGGAAAATCAGACCCAAATTTTACGTGGTACCTACAAGTGACTGACCCTTTCCACTTTCTATTACCAGAGTGAGGACGACTAGTTTAGATGGACTCACCACTGCAGAACTGTGACATTAGATGAGATAAATCCAACACTTACTTTTCTTCTGTTCTGTGCTTTTATTCTCCACTCTCCTAGCACCAATTTCAGTATCTTTCAGCTAGGCAGACTTCCTTTACCTGACCCTTCTCTATGGACTTAAAAAGGATGTGGTGGGAACAGACTTCTACTGGCATCCTACACAACTGTAAAAAGATGCAGGATCATTTTCGTGTCCACATTCTGACTTGAAATACTCTGGTTTGGTGGTGTTGGTGTTGGTGTTGTTGTTGTTACAAAAGTATTAGACTAAGCTACTAATTTAGTAATTGATAATGAAAGTTCTGCTGATATTAGCTCTCCAATTATTTATTGTTTTTTGCTTAAAAGAACTTTAAAAGTATAATTTAGTTTCTCATTTCAGCAGGTTGAGTAGAAAGAACGAATACATAAGTGTTAGGTCCTGCCTACACTTAACTCACACTTCTGCTTTCTTTTTATTTCTTTTTTCTCCGAAGATCCTGCAATATTTTCAATATATTCCACTTTCCTAAACTCCCAAACTTCCAGTTAGAGACCTTGAAATTGTACAACATACTCTGAATGTTATGCGAAAACAGCACTGTTTTCTATCTAATTTACATATTGTTATAATATCTTTTCACAGAATTTGTTTAAAGTGTCTGGCAGTGGTGGGTGGCAGTGAACTGAATAGCTCCATCACCTAGACGATATGACAGTAAGAATGACTAAATTGGGACTAGGGAAGATAGTCACAATATAGCCCTTTGTCCTCATATGCTGGTAGGAGCAGACTTTTTAGATTTTTGTCAAATTCCTTGGCAGCCTGTGCTGAAAAAACCGCAAACAAGTAAGAAGAAAAAACCCACCTTATCCCAAAGATTATTAAATCACTTTTTTCTTATATTGAACTACTAGACAAAAGTGAATTGCAAGTTTCTGAGAATCAAAATATTCCTCAGAGGATTTTTTGACCAATATTGTAGTGATGAAGATCTGTTGTGCTGCATCTTGAGGGAAGCTGCATTGCTGAGGAAATGGCATGTAACAGGAGGGACTGCAGTTGGCAAAACAGGCTTCAACATGTCTGTGTCTCATCTCCTTGTCAGTTTGAAAGCTGGGGATTTTTTTGAGTGGCTTTGTAATACAGGCAATCACTTAGAAAAAAAGAAATTTCTTATGCTAACCATGGCTGAGGCTCTTCACCTCTTAAAAGTGAAAAAAAATTGGTATTTTAGTGAATGCATTGAGGAAGAGCATATATAAGACTGTGTCATTCCTAGAAAAGAAAATATACCTAGGACAACTTTTTGAACAGCCCACATCTGCACCATGCATACTGTTCTTCTCCAAAACAGGGTGGCAACATACAATTGCCCCCCCTGAACCCCCTCCAAAAATTACTTTTGGTTAACTCCTTTGACACAGCACAAAAACATGCCTGAAAAAGAGTTAGCACTGTAAGTGAGTTCCTGTGCCCGTGAATATCTCCTCATACAATTTCACTGATTAAAATACCTGTAACTACAATGTATTTTTACAGACATGGATTTCAAATAGCCTCACTTTCTGAAGAGAAGTTGTCAGGTTTTGTTTCTTGCCTTACAACATCAACATTTTGAAATGAGGACCTTTTTTTTGTGTCTGGATTTGTGCAGACCTTACTGTGAGGGCTTGTTCACTGATGAGGACACCTGGGAGCTACCAAATTCTATGGATAAAAAAACCAAGAAGTACTTCTGGTAGAAGAGACTGTGCAGATTTCCTGAAACAGTCATACTCACCTGTTAATATTGTTATGAGAAAGAAACTTATGGGTTCAGATTTGTCCTTGGAAAGTTTATTCGCATCTGCAAGGAATGAATAAATAAAAAAATTTAAAAAACAACGAAAAAGAGGATTAGTTTTAATGACCTGATTGTTGTTATTTCCAGCCCTCTGCAAAAACAAATTAGGATCTGTACTTTTACTGTTTCCCTCCCACAGAGAAGAGAAATATTTAATTCTATAAATATTTGATCAGGGCTCAGCCACCTGGAAAAGATTGTAGAGGAGGAAATAAACTCCAAGAGGCCAGATCTTCTTTTGGTGTCTGGTTCACTGTATTGTACACAGAAATATTGGGACAGATTTCCCAGAGAAGCTCAGGGATCATTAGTACCAGCTGGTGTGCTCCCACACTGTATGACATAGCTCTGTTATGGAACCTGCACCTGCCTCTGTGTGCAAGCCAGGGTTGTGGGTGGGATTGAACTCACTCCAGGTTAAGTATACATGTTTAGCCTCTGCAACAGAGACAAGTCATCTTAGCTTCCATTTTCAGCCAGTGGATAGCAACCAGCCTTTTTGAGTATGATCCATCTGATTTGTTTCAAATTCCTATCCAGAATGAGCCTAATTTCATTCTAGAGATACCTGATTTCAAAGAAAGCATGGAGTGGCTAGTTATGTATGGCCATCTCTCCTTCAGCTATCAGAAGCCATTCTGTTTAATAAGAAATATTTTAGATGTTGTCATCAAGCTCATCTTTGCTGACCTTGCTGAGTTTTTTTAATTGATTTGCTATCAAGTCTGGGTAGTAGGTAAATATTTATATTTGTCTACATGACAATCTTTTGTATGGGAATTCGAAACAAACAAAAAAAAAGGATCTGTCAATACTTTTCTAAAATAGCAGGGAGAAATTAGAGAATCATGTTAATGTATCACACCTATCCTATGGCCCTGTGTGATGGGTAGGACCCTTGAGCAGAAGCTGGCACAAAAAAAGTGTTCATTTCTCCATAAGGGATATTCAGGTATTGTTTTCCTGCAGGATGAAGTTCTTTGGTATGAGTTGGAACAGAGGCCCTAATAGCTCAAGGCAGATTTTCATCGTGAAAAACACTTCCCATTCAGTGAGCTCAGCTCCTCATTGGTCCCTGTTGCTGAAGTGACTTAAAGTCATGAGAAAACTATGTCATGGTATTCAGAGCAGAACTGGCTGAATATCTTTGGGATGCATAATTTACTCAGAGCATTCTGTGGTCTTATTTGTATGCATTATTCACTGGGCTTCCCCTTCCTCCCATCATTCATCCAGTTCACGAAGAGAATAATTTGGGACTATATAGAATAGTGCAAGGCTTTGTCAACATGTTTCAGAGAATGTTTCATGTAAAGCCACTGTATGGTATTTGCTCAGGTTTAATAAACACACCAAGAAAGAAGGAAAAAAGAAAAGCTGCTAAATGTTTTCCCTGCTGCTTAGAAACTAAGAATGAAAGGCAACTGAAGGAAAGCCCTGCTTCATTATGTGAACCAAAACATAGTATTCTTCCTGTCAGGATAATATGCCAACACAACCAGGAGACAGAGTTCATACTAGGGCCATTTAAATATTGTTTGTCAGTAGGTAAACAATAAAAATCAGGTTTATTGACTTCTAATCAATGTTTCTTTAATGTTTTAAAGGGTGTTCTGAATCAGCTGCAGCAGAGCTCACACTCCCTGGTGAATCTTGAGACGATTTATCTTAATATTTTTCTTTGGCAGGTGTGGTTCTCTGTCTTTAGCACATAAAACATACCTATAGGCTTCACAACGAATGAGATTGCCAAATTTTAAAGTCTCATAGGTTTTACAGTGGACTTTGGCTTAGGTCCTAAAATAAATAAGCATGAAGCAGGACTAGGGAAGCATCCGTTGAGTGCAGTGCAACACTGCGGTGGGAGGAGGTAGGCGGAGGACAGGGACATCTTCCTGAAAGGCATCACCACTGTTCTTCCTCTTTTGTGTGCTGCTGGGGGAGCAGTTTAACAAGCAAAACATGCAGGCAAACAGTGCAACAGATGGTGCAACCTACTATTGAGGAAACATTTCAAAGGGTAACAAAATATGGTTGAAACCAGCTTACAGTTTACACACTGAATGCAAAACTGAACATGCTGTTTTCAGCAGGCTGTAGCTGTTTTCATTTGTTGATGCCAAGTGCTTTGGGAAGCCACAGCTCCAAAGTGGTTAGTGCAGCAGCAGGAATCCCTGGAACTGGATAGACTTGACTCAGCTGGATAGGTAGGTTAGGACTATATTCTTATCTGCAAATGGGATTTAGTGCAAGCAGAGGGATCCCTCAAGCATAGTTCCAGTGGAGCTCCTATAGTTTGTTCTCTTTCTCTCCGTCTTTCTATGTGCCACTAATAACTTCTAAACTCAGGAGATCTTGATAAATATACATAAATTGTATGTATGGAAGATCTCATAAAAGTTTTTTAAAAATGTAGTTTATCAAGAAATCACACCGTGATTCAGTGTTTCAGTGAAGATAAAAATTGTAAAAGAAAACTTTCGGCTAAATTATGACATATTTATTCATTCAAAATAGAGTAGATAAAGGAGGGAAGCACAGCCTGCTACACACATATACAGATCATCAGGAGAAGGTAGGAACAAAATCAGCATGGACAATACAGAATGAACTGCAGCTAGAAAGAGAAACTGAAGTTAATAAGAAATCATTCATTGACTGGATTATCAATAGAAGACTCAAATAAAAGTGTTGGAAATTTATTCAGTGTAAAGGAACAGCTATCTCTAAATGGTATAACCAAATTAAAGAGGTAAATGATGGGTTTTTTTCAGTGTTCATTATATAGCTAACTTATGAGAATGTGAGAAACAATGGATAATAGCTCAGCCTAGAACAGAAACAGATCTTTTTTGACCATATTTTGGTATTTTGAGCTTGTCTGAGCCTTCTGATCCTGACCTCTGTATGGGCCAAAGATCATACAGTAGCAGTTGTCTTTGAGAACTTGTGGAGGACATAAAAGGTACTGCTGGATTGGAAAGGAGTAATCTTAACTTATACTTGTATAAAGGGGGTGAAAATATAAAGTGAATTTATAGACGAGTCAACTTAACTTCAAATCCTGGAAAAATTCTGAAACAAATAGCACTTGGAAGATAGCAAGGAGGAGAGCAGCAGCACAGATTAATTTACCAAGCAGATATCTTTTCAAATCAATCTAATTTTCTTTTATGAAGGAATAATGGGTGATATAGGCAAAGAACAAATGATATTTTTTTTTTCACTAAGGCTTTTTATATTGCCTTACACTGCATTCCTGAAAGCTAACTGGAAGGACATGTGAAAAGTGGGGAAGAGTGTAGAGTGGCACATTACCATGTAAACTTATCACTTGTTCCTCATCCATCTGGAAGCACAGTTCCCTTCACTATGAATTTTAATTACATAAATTACATAATCAAATCAAGACCATGCTTATTAAATCCATAGGCACCATCATACTTATATAAGTATGACAGAGAAAAATACTAAAATTCAAGTTAATAGTTCGAATAATAGTCTGAAAGAAACCAGGACAAGGGCAGAAATATTCCACCATTCTTTAATAGAATTTTAACCCAAGTAATCAATAACAAAAGTTCAATCTTTAAAATCAATCAGAGGCTGAAAACTTTGGACGGAGAAGTTGCAATGGCAAATGTGGATCAGTTAAAATAAAAGAAAGGGAATATTGAAAGGCATAGGAATGGGGAAGGCTAAAAATTCTGAAATAATCTAGAAATGCTAACAATAAATAAACAAATGCTAGCAAAAATATTAACACTGTATTTTCAAAAGGAAAATAACTGAAACCCATCCAACGTTATTTTAAGGGTCAGCACTCCAATTTTAAAGTAGAGTAATGGATTAAATGCCACTGTTAGGCCCTGTCACATTTTCCTCATATTTTCTATTTTTTTAATGTTTTATTTATTTGATTTTTATTTGTTTATCTATGCCTGTATATTTCTATTGCATTTTGTAGACTCATCTGTAAAGTACATGGGTACTGATGGATTTTAGTCTACTGTGGTTTCAGTCATCTAATGCTTTTTAAAATGTGTTTATTTTGACAATTTTCTGAACATTACTGTGCCTCTTTTCTATTGACAGATTCTCACAGGGTAGAATGTCACTAATTGAATCTAATGAATATGGTTGGAGACTTATGGTGTACTGGAGGCAGTAGATAAAACAGCAGACACATATCAAGAGTTCTGTGGATATTAACAGCAGGATTATGTCCATCAACAAAAAATATCACCATGACTGCAATCTGCATATGCAAATACTAGGAACTTTGGAGAATGGATATAATAACAGCAGGCATGCACTCTAGGAGAGTATGATATTATGGGTTTATGGACAGCTTACTTAAATGGAAAGAGAGGTAGAAACCTAATGAGACAGAAAACGTGTAGTAATTTTGAATACTCTAAAGGATATAACATTAACTGTTATATCAATTTCATTCTGGATCCCTGGCTAAAAGGGCTGTGTATGACTTGGACATTGATAAAATTGTGCTATGAATGTGATTAAGGGACTGTTGGTATTTTATCCCTAAGATATCTTACTAAAAAGGAAAATAAATATACAGACTTCCTCTCTATTGTTAATATTTTGAACTGAAAGGAGCTTCTTGTAACAGAATTTTGTTACCAGGGTCCATCAGAATTTAGACTTCCACAGAGGTAGGAAATAGCAAACTAGCTAATTTTTAGTTTTTCAATATTTCTACTTACAAACTGATTTTTTATCTTGATGGATGAAGCAATCATTACAAAGGTATCAGGAAGAGATCATTACAAGAATAGATCATTAAAATCATCTTGTTTTGGATTTTGGCCGTTTATTGAGTTTTTGTCTGTTGAGAGAGGAGGGAGCTCTGAGAACTGGAAATGCCATGGCTAATCTCTCTGAAGCTAAATAAGAAAGGCACAAGGTCTAAACCCTATCCTGCATGTCAGCAGCCATGGACTGGCTCAGGTCCACAAAATTTTTCTTAGTCCTACAGGGCAGACAGACTATAGTTCCACTGTTGAGGAGTTGTTACATGCCACTTGGCCATGTGTCTCCTCTGGGTCCCACATGCGTCATGTTCTCCTCAAACACTACAGAATTACATGAGGAAAAGCTAAAAATGAACTTTCTAATGATTTTTTTTTCTTTTAGCAGAATATTATTGCATAAGTCTGGATGTTTGTCAGAGATGCTGGTTTCCTAATTAAAGGATTTGTGTTGATTGGAGTTTGTTTCCTCTGCTCTTTATTTGCTTTGTTCAACCAGAGGGAAAAAAAATAAAGGAAAATTCACATAAGGTGATTGTTTCTAAGAGAAAGTAAGTCAGTTTTGTATTGTGTATAATGAAGTTTTTATAAGTGGTTCAGAGGGTTGTTTGCTTGTTTGTTTTTAGAAACATGTCACTCAAGTCCTTGTTACCCTTATTACGTGCAACACAATGCTGCACAGTTTAACTATTCAGTCTTGGAAGTGAATAGACAGCGGCTGTTAAAAGGTAGGAGCTTGTTCAGAAAATAAACAAGGTTATGCACCAGACTGTCCTATAAGAAGAAAGAACAACTAGACCATGAAATAGCCATAGAGAAAGAAGATCAGTAGAAAGTGTAGCAATGCAAACAAAAATTAACTTTGGTAAAATTATTATGCATGGAGTGCACTTCTGACTTATTGATGTGGTGAGTTGGCCCTGGCTGAATGCCAGATGCCCACCAAAGCTACTCTTTCACTTCTCTCTTTGACTGGACAAAGGAAAGAAAAGAAAATGAAAGGCTTGTGAGTCGAGATAAGGACAGGGAGAGACCACTTGCCAATTACTGTCATGGGCAAAACAAATTCAATTTGGAGAAAACTAATTTATTACCATTCAAATTAGAATACGGTAATGAGAAATAAAACCCAACTTTAAAAATGCCTTTGCCCTCACAAGCCCCCTCCTCTCTTTCTTTTCTATGTTAACTTCCCAGGGTGCAGGAGGACAGAGAATGGGAGCTGTTGCCAGTTCATTATATCCCTCTGTTACTCCTTCCACAGGGGGATGACTCCTCACACTCTTCCCCTGTTCCAATGGGGTCCTTCCCACAGTAGACAGTCCTGCATGAACTTTTCCAATCAGAGTCCTTCTCATGGGCTGCAATTCTTCATGAACTGCTCCAGCATGAGACCCTCCCACAGGTGGCTGTCCTTCAGGAACAGGCTACTCCTGTGTGAGTCCCTCAGGGGGTCAAGATGCCAGCAAACCTGCTCCAGCATGAGCTCCTCTCTCCATGGTGCCGCAGGTGCCAGGAGCTGCTGCAGAGTGGGCTTTCAATGGGGTCACAGCCTGCTTCAGACATCCCCCTGCTCTGGCTGGGATCCTCCAGGGGCTGCAGGTGGATTTCTGCTCCCCCGTGGGCCTCCATGGGCTGCAGGGGCACAGCTGCCTCACCATGGGCTGCACCAGGGGCTGCAGGGGAATCTCTGCTCTGGTGCCTGGAGCACCTCCTGCCCCTCCTTCTGCACTGACCCTGGGGTCTGCAGGGCTGTCCCTCACAAACACACGCTGGCTGCAGTTGTGAAGGGCTTTTTTACCCTTCTTACATACTTTATCCCAGAAGCACCACCACATCACTGATGGGCTTGGACTTGTCCAGCAGTGGGTCCATCTCAAAGCTGGCCCTGTTGAGGTGCGAAGTTTCCAGCAGCTTCTCACAGAAGGCCCCCCCTGTAGCCCCTGTGCTACCAAAACCTTACTATGCAAACCAAATTCAGCTCAATACAATGAAATGGGATAAGGTAGTGAGGGAGCCATAGACCTTTCAGAGAAAAACTATGTTCATAAACATTAGATATCTAATAAACATGGAAATAAAACAGACCCGTGTGAATAGTCTGTTACAAAACGTAACAAGAACAGGAGAAAGAAATAGGTTTTCAGAATTCTAAAATATCATAAAGGAAACATAATAAAAATGTTTATTTATCACAGCTTAAAATTATGAGAAAGTAAGATTAAGTAAAGATGTTATAAGCTTTACATTAGGAAGAATTGCAGTGTTATTTAGTGAGAATTTGGAGAGGTAAATAAGAAATCTTGCTCAGTCATCAGCTTTGCCAGTCTACTTGTATCCATCTCCTCTCTTCTCTTTTATATTGGAAGTTCAAATTCCTCAGGTCAATGAGTATTTTTGTGTTCACTTTTCAATAGTACAAAGGGTCGTTGTTCTACATTATTTCCTTGCATCAGTATCTTATAAATAAAAAACATACAGTAAAATAATCAAAGGCTGGGATTTCCAAAGTCACAGTAGGCCATTCTCAAGGCAATACTGAGATGAATGCTGAAGGCAATACTGAGATGAATGCTGAAATCAATCTTTTATCTTAAAAGAGAAGAACTTTTAAGCTAAAACTGAGTAGTTCTTGGAGTGGCAGAATGGATTGTTCTGAAGGTCTGATTCTGATGTACAGCTAATACAGATAACAGATATAACTCACAGAGCCTGCTAGGTACACCTGCAATGAAAATAACAATGACAAAAAATGCTATGAACTTAGTGAGTTTTCAGAATGTCAAATTAGTATTTGTCAGACAACACCTTGGGAGAACAACTCATTGAATTTTGATACACTGCAGTCCCATGCAAATCTTGGACTGGACCAAATGATATCTGCTGCCTACATAGTGCTTCCCTTTTAATACTGTTGGGATTTTCACAGTTCCTTGGTGGCTCATGCTCAACATAAAATTTATATAACCTGTGCTAAAATCAATTCCCAGGACAAAGCACATAATGCCCAGACTTGCTATCCTTATGGTTTTTCCTTTCCCTTAGACTGAGGCTCAAGTTTGTTTTATAGGAGCAGTAGTGCACCTGTTATGTTTGAAGCACTGTGCTGAAGATCAAGGATACAGAGCAGACAATCAAAAGGGTCAAACAGATTCTGCATCAGGGAACATGTTTTTGTGTCCATGCTTCAGACAGACTCCAGACATCAGATTAGCTCCAGATGCTGAGGAACTCCTGAGCTTGTGTGATTTGTCTGTAAAGAACACGCTGGAAATTTTGATAAGAGTTGGACGATTAAGCACCATTTCAGCAATGTTTAATATGACAAAGAATAGACTTGATTTCAAAGTGAGAAACTGCTTCAGAAGAACTCATGTTCTTTGAAGACATTTCTGAGTAAAGAGACAAGGGTTAAGCAGAGATAAATATATGAGATAATGTAAGTTATAAATATTTCAGTAAAAGGGTTAATATTTGAATAGATGAAAGATTCCATCCCCCTCATCCTCAGCTATTATTTTTGCAAAATATATGCAAAAGAAAAAGATTTTTCAAAGAGAGAAAACAAGATTTTTAGAGGGCTATAAAGAGGTTCACAAGGAAGATTTAGAAGAGTGAGCAGTCATACTTGTGCATATGCTTGTCACTCTTCCAGATTTTAGTGTAGATAGTTCAATCATTTTCTTAGGGAAGAAGATAATGCATAGCAGTTAAATTCGTGGCACCTCCACATGACATCGCCTCTGAAGGCTGAAAGACCAACCAAGCCTCCTAGCTGAGATAAATGTTGGTTGTGGCTCTGCCACCTGTGGACCCAGTACACCAGTGCCTTCTCAGGCTTGCTCTTCTTACTGTTGGAGGACCATTCCAGTAGTGAAGTAGGAGGGGAGGAAAGCAGGAAAAGACACACATTAAGTATTTTGCCTTTATCCTTAAGGCCACAAAATTAATTTTTGCCTATACTGGAGAGAAGTCCAAAACCACCTGTAGTTTTTCTTATGCACTGCTATGACCAGAACAGCACCGAGCAATTCAATACAGAGGCCAGAATAAAAAGATCTGGAGAAAGTCAGGATACATTGCTGATATTTTGCAACAGAGAGCCTGAATGCTTAATGCAAACCCTGAACTAGTGGTAACAGGACCTCAGCCTCAGCATGCCTACATCTGTATCATGATGGGTAGCAATATGAGCAATGCAAGATATCAGTTCTGGACATCACATTCCGAGTTAGAGACAAAAAACGTTGGCTTTCAGCATGAGATTAAGACACCTAAACCTAAATGTTCCATATGTTTCGATGAACACTCGTCTAAACTCTCCAGTGGGTATGGTTAGTGGAAGTCTTCAGTAGTCTGCACATAGGCATAGAATATCTAAGGGTATCAGCTGGCCCCTGTGCTTTACTCCACAATGACAGATGGCTCCCATAGATCTTGTGTCATAGCTGCCAGCATGGTACAGATGTTGGTAAGTCTCTCTGGAGGGTTAAATAGTGCTGCAAACATATGTTTAGGCAGTTGTTTTGCATCTCTCGTCAATACAATCAATGGAGTCTAGAAAGTGATTGATCTATTTGATCAAGTGTAGATGTCTATACTGCTGGCAGTTGAAGTTTACAGGTAGAATAAAATGATTTAGACATCTGAAGTCAACTGTGTATACCCACTGTTGAATCTCATCTTTTGAATTACATGAGATTAAATGCTTCCAAGAGGAGAATTCAAATATTTTCTCAGTCTTGGCTCCAGTCTAGGTCCGAAATACCAAGAATGTAAATTTGGCTGTACTCAAGCAAAAGGATTCTGACAAAAGCTCTTTTGCATCTACAAAAAGTAAATAAATGTATCTGACCCATTGAAACCAAATTTTCAGAGCTGGCCCCATTAAGAAGAGATAGTTACATTAGGATCTCCAGCTGGAATGAGTTTATTATGCAGTACTAACTATACAATTGAGAAGAGAGACAACGAGACATCTAGAGTGACTGGGAGATTCTTAACAGGTTATGATATTTTTTATGAAAGACACAAAATATTGTTATTGTATAAGTTTTAAAACTAATTATCCTGCTGAATTTTGTTGTATTTAATCCTTGTTGGGAGTACTGTTATTCAAATCTACCCTTTATTTTAAAATAAATTACTATAAAGACACATAGTAATATTTTTTGTTTCAAATTTACTGTTTTGCAAAACTCTCTCTTGGCAATGCTACCACAGGGTGTACAACAGGAGATTCTATCCTTTCACACAGTATATGTTACTAGTGACTGTGTTATTTCATGTGCTTTGGGCAGTGATACCTTAAAGATCTGTTGTGGTACATTGAGGACTTAGAGAAATTACCCTTCTCTAAAATAACTATATTTTAAAATATTTTTCCTAGATTAGAAAAGGAGAGGAATGTGAAGTAAACTGGTGCAATGTTGCAACAGAGGGAGCAGCTCTAGAAAGTACTGGAGCAGCTAAATATGTGGGGGGCACAGCGGGATGAAACAAAGAGTAAGACCTGGTATTTACAGTGAATAAAACAGAAGAGCGGGTATGAGAAAGACCAGCTTACTGTTACCTATGGATAATATGCTAAAAGAAATCTGCAAGCAATGGCAAGAAAGAGTAGAAGTATAGGAGAAAAAAGAGAGACTCGTGTCAGAATTCCACAGGCTCAAGTCTGCAATACAAATCATGAAACCACCTCTGGCTGGACAATAAAGTACTACTGATTAAATCCAGTACTAAGAGTTGACCTGTGCTGATTTTGGCCAGGGTAGTGTTAATGTCCTTTGTAGAAGCTGGTGCAAGTCTGTGTTTTGCATTTATGCTGGAAACTGTGGATAACACAGGGACGCTTTAGTTTCTGCTTAGCAGGACTTACACAGAGCCAGGGCCTTTTCTGCTCCTCATCCCACCCCAGCAAGGAGGGTGGGGGTGCACAAGGAGTTGGAAGGGGACACAACTGGGATAGCTGACTCCAACTGATCCAAGGGATTTTTATACCATACAGTATTATGCTCAGTATATTAAGTGGGGAGAAGAAGAAAAAAGTGGGGACGTTCACAGTGATGGTGCTTCTCATCCCAAGTCACTGAAGTCCTGCTGCCCTAGATATGTCTGAACACCTGCCTGCCCACAGGAAAGAATTCTTTATTCTTATCTGCTTGTGTGTGTGGCTTTTGCTTTATCCATTCAACTGTTTTTATCTCAATCCAATGAATTTTCTCATTTTAACCTTTCATTTGTCTCCCCTATTTCACTGGGATGGGCAGGGGGGAAGTGATTGAATGGCTTTGTAGGGCTCTGTTGCCAGCTGGGGATAAGCAGTGACACAATGCTACCAAACATCTGCTGAAACAGATTTTCCACTGAAGCTAATCAGAGTATTGAGCAAAAATGCCATCCTGGGTTTTCAGAGGGACTGTGTTGTGTGCCAAGGTCCAACCTTGAAGGCTCAACATTCTTCTCAGACAAATTCTCAAGCCTGTTTTGTCATTGACTTTCTTCAGTCCCAATAGTTCTATACCACATTTTCAAAGATGAAATGGCCATGGTTATCTGTGTGGTTCACATGCTGTCTTCTCAAATGTCCAATAAATGCAAACAAAAATACAACAGTGGGAGTTCATATGAAGAGAGGTTGATTCAGATATTCTGAGGGACTGCAAGGAATTAACATGAATAGGAAAAAAAAGGTGTGTACAATAGATGATCATGCCTGAGCCCTGTGTTTGCCTCCATAAGCAGCTAACACCATTTCTGTCTGACCTTGTGTGTCTGTCCTGGTCAGGAGGTGGTTCAGGCAATCAGCACAACAAATAATTTATACTTCCTAAGGTGTAAACGTTGCCTTAGAGCTTGATCTCAACTAATGATTCCCCTGAGTTCACAGATTCTTTCAATCAGTGTTAGGAAAGTATCTCTTTTTTAAAGTACTATTTGAATAGCCTTAGGAAAGAATTGTTTTGCTTATAAAGCATTCAGTGAACATTCTCTGACAGTTTCAAAACAAAACAAGGTTGGAAAAAAACTGTTAAAGTGTATCACCATCAATTTTAAAAAACAATATTTTTTTTACTGTTCTCCGGTTCGAGTATATTTATCCCACTGAGGGATTACTTTTATTTTTCAGCCGTGACTCACTGAATGTATGACAGAGTCTTGTTTCAAAAAATTTATTGAGGCTGAAGAAGATGTTAAAAACAGACAGGCACCTGGAAATGCCAAAAGTGGGAAAAAGAACAAATACAATTTATTTGAAGGGGAGCCATGGCACAGTCCTTGATTCCTCCTGTGTATTAAAAAATTACATTCATTCTCCTACTCCTGTACTTCCCCCCTCTTAAAGTTTCATATGAGCTCAGAGGATAACATTTATTTATCAGTCTGGTAGTAAAATTATAATATCCCCAAAATGCATTTTCGAGAAAACTGGTGGGAGATGTCTTTAGCCTTCTGATACACTGATTAAGCTGTTAACTTTCCAGAGCCATAATCCCTAATTGTAACATTTACATATGGATAAACCAATTAGTGTGTGTGCATGTGTGTGGTGGTTTTCATCCAACCAGACAGGAAATTTATAGGTTTTAATTTCCTGGAGTCAGTATCACAAGCTATTGTGATAAAACTTTTGAAAGAAGTACAAGGAGTGCCCTTTGAAACAAATTAGTGTAACCTGTCCTCTGGATGAAGTATTAATATGCTGTGTTACCCTGTGTGAATATTTAGCCAGACAGTTTTAATGTTGGATCCAGATATGTGATAGATGAAATTGGGAGTTGTGTGGTGGTCAAAAGGTCGGATACAATAACGCTTTAAAGTATGTGAGTGATCCAGTCTTCCTACAATAATTTGTTTAAGTACCTTTTTAACTCTTATTGTTTTCAGTGGGATTTAACCACATGCTTAAGTTAAGGAAATAGACTTTGCTGAAGCTGATGCTGTGTGTAAATTGGCCAGATCTCTTTATTAATAGGAACTAAGGATGGTTACCATCTTAACATTAAGTCTTTTAATAAAACATCTGTCCTTTGTCCTTTCCTTCTTCATGTATGTGCCTGTACATACTTGTACAGCTATTAGAAACAGCTATGTGATGAGGTGTGATATTTGGCCAAGGCACAAAACTCCTTAATGTAGTTGTAGTTATAGTGACAAAAAAGTTGGTGTTTTTTCCTTTTTTTTTTTGCCCATGTAGCAAAACGTAGAATAAAGCAGCCAACATTCAGATTTGGCAATATGGATTAGTACAGGTAAGAAGGATTTTGTAGTTGTCATTTGCCAAGGTCTTTATGATGAATAAAATGACTTTATATGGGGAATTAACTTCCATAGTTTCAGGTTTTAAAATATTTTGTGAAACAATGGAGCAGCTAACTAAGGGAGAAAAGAATATTCTAGATTATTAGAGGAATACTCAATGTTCTTTAAAATTGTGACACATGATCTGTTGAATGCTTAAAGTCACCTAGATTCTACTGGTATAGCCAAGAACACTGTGCACATTTGTGCCATAGAGGCAGCATCACTGCCATAAGGTGACTTCATTGAAAAGGCATGTGAAATGGAAAAACAAATGGAATCAGAACCTTTGGATTTTTTACTATTTTATTGGTTTTGTAAGCTAGATTTTTTAAATTACATTTTATTCCTCTATTGATATCACAGAGAAATTGAAAAAGGATCTGAATACAGAAGAATGGAATCCTAGGTTGGACTATATTGTAGACAGGAAATAAAACCATATTCCTAAAATACTGCTATTCTTGTTTGAGCATTAGAGTTATTTTCTGCGAGTCTCCTTATTTATTAAGATCACTGTGTCCTGTGATCTCATATTAGTTGTTGCCCAGACCAGAACAGAAACAAAGAAGTTTGGAGCTATTTTGGCTCCAATGAAAGATGATATTCTGAAAACTGACTTCACAGAAAAAGGGATTTCTAGAAATAAGGGACTACTATACATATGTGCTTTATATTGTAGGTATATTTTCCAGATTCCTTGCCTGGTCATACTACACATTTATTAATAGGCTTGGTAAATTCTTTTGTCAGCTAGCTTTTATTTCTTTGATGCTTCATCATAGCCTCTAGCAGGAAAAAGTAAAAAGAATCAGCCAAATACTGAGTATCTTCCTCTCTAGCCTATGTTAGGACCCTGATTCTGTTTCCATTAATGATATCTTCATGGAGGAAAGGTGAACGGTGAGTTTGATAAAGTGTTTGAAGTTTTGACACTGTTCTTCATGACATCCTTCCCTCTAAACTGAAGAGGGATGGTGTTGTTGGATGGGCCACACTGTGGATAATGAATTGGCAGGATGGTTACACTCCAGAATTGTGGTCAATATCCAAGCAGAGACCAGTGACAACTGGCCTTCCATAGGGGTCAATATTGGGACTGGTGCTTTTTAACATCTTGTCAGCGGCACAAACAGTGGGATCAAGTGCACCCTCAGCAAGTTTTCCAGTAACACCAAGCTGTGTGATGAGGTTATGTTTGAGGGAAGGGATGCCATCCAGAGGGACCTGAACAGGTTTGAGAGGTAGGCCTGTACAAAACTCACGAAGTTCAACAAAGCCAAGTTCAAGGTCCTCCATATGGGTCAGAGCAACCCCAAGAAAAAATACACGCTGGGCAGAGAATGGCTTGAGAGCAGCCCTGAGGAGGACTTGGAGTTGTTGGTTGACAAGAAGCCCAACACAACTCAGCAATGTGCACTTGCAGCCCACAAAGTCAATCATGTCCTGGGGTGCACCAAAAGGGGAAAATGGCCAGCAGGGCAAGGGAATGTGTATATTCAGTCTGGAGTAGAAAAGGCCCTAAGGAGATCTTATAGCAGCCTTCCAGGACCTAATGGGTGTTACAAGAAAGCTGGAGAGGGACTTTTTACTAGTTGGTGTTGCATGTCTTGTGTGAAAGGTATAGAAATTTGGCAGAAAATAAACCCCATTGCTTTGTAGCTTGTCCTCACAGAGCAATGAGGCTGGGTGTGGCTCAGTTTAATTTCTGATTATAACCAATTTGGCACTTAAGTCTAGTCAGGTCCAGCAAGATTCCAGATGTATCAATAGTGTGGATTACACTGTAATTCTGGTCATAATCAGGATCCCAGACTCATGAATAGTGTGATTAACTGATTTGCCACTGTAAGTAAGAGAGAGTTCATTAAGAACTTCCATGATCACAGATTGACAAATGCTGTGGTATATTGAAGAAATAGGCTGCAGATTTTTGTGAGATTGCCAGTGATAAATACATTAGACCTAGAAAATGTGAGTGTACAGTGCTGTGTACACGTATTTCCAGGAACACTCTGATGGAGTTGGAGGCGTAAATCTTACCAAAGAGACATCCTTTCTTTTGGGAAGAGAGAGAAGCAAGCCCATCAGTTTGTCTGCAAGGTAGTTGTATTCTCATCCTCTACCATGGAGGATTTCAAATGCCAATTTATACTTTTGGGAGAAGCAGAGGTGAGACTGTAGTCAGATAACCTGTTGTTGCAGTCACTTTATAGGTAAATAAGAGATATTGAGAGCTACAGAGAGAGAGAAGATTATGAAGACTGTAGGTCTCACATGAGGATGGAACAGAAATATGCAGCCTATCAGCCCCACAACATGCCATATTTCATGGAAATCTCTCTACCACATATCTCACATCATGTCTCATAGCTGTAGGGCTCATTCCCACAGCAGGTAGTAACAGGACAAGGAGGAATGTCTTTAAACTGAAAGAGAACATATTCATATCAGACATTAGGAATACATTCTTTACTCAGAAGGTGGTGAGGCATTGGAATATATCACCCAGGGAAGCTGAGGATGCCCCATCCCTGCAAGTTTTCAAGGCCAGGATGAGTGGGCCTTTGAGCAACCTGGTCTAGTGCAAGGTGTCCCTGCCCACAGCATGGGGCATTGGAACTAGATGATCTTTAAGATGCTTTCCAACCAAAAATGATCTAGGATTCTATGAAATTTCCTTTCACGTCAGTGGTAGAAGAAAGAGGCCCTGGTGTTACTCCCGCACTCTGAGGAAGAGTGATCTCCAGATGGTTGTGCAGATGGTACATTACACCTGCCACTCTTATCCTGTCCACATGGGCTTTCTGTGGAGTGCTGACAGCCAGCCAGCCTCTTGGAGTATGCTGTGATGTGTGATTTCATTTGAACAGGCTAAAAACACAGAGACAAACCGTTTCAGGGGTGTGTGCTGTGACAGCAGTCTGATTGAGTGCTTGGGTTGTTTCTGTATGCAGTTTCACTCTAGTCATGAAGATGTCCTTTATACTGTCCTCAGGGACAAGTGCAGGTATCTCCAGAAAACTTAGCTCAGCAAGTACAGAATGGATACACCTGTTTACAATCTGGCTTACTTTTCCTAGTCAGAAGTAGTTAGATACAAGTCTCTTCAAGTTGTTCTCTTAGTACCCAGGTTTGTTTTATATAAATTTGGGAATGCATGCTCCCATCATGACTTGGACACTAATGGTGATTTTCCTCACTAATGACCTGGATTTGGATTTGATTAAGAGAAGAGAATTTTTGAACAGTGCCAATCCACTGCATTCAAAAACTTTTTCAAGAAAGAAAAAAAAAATGCTGTTGAAAGGATACTGCAATTCATGTTTTTTAAGGAAAAAGAATCTTTTCGGAAGCCTCAATTTTCTGTGCATCTTTACTCTTTTTTTTTTTTTTTTTGGTTTGGATTTTTTGTGGTTTTTTTTCAGAGGTGATTTTCATCACAGTATTGGGAAGAGTGGAGAAATTATTAGATTTTTTTTTCTGGCTATCAAAAGGTAGTTAAAGCAATATGATTCAGGCAGCTGCATCATATTCAAATGTCATTAGGACAACACTATTAAGTCAGTTTTTATAATAACTCAGGGGGGTAGATTATCATGGCATAATTCAATCACTAAGAACAGGCTCTTAACTCTTATAAGAGCAAATCTCTAATATTGATCTCCAAAACAAGAGGAAAACAACAAAAAGACAGGGCAATCATCACAAAGCATGGAATATTTCCCAGGCTGCCTCATGGACCTTTGAAGGTACAACACAAGTATTTATATTTGAAGGAATAACTCATATTTAGTCAGGCCAATAGCTAAAATCAATAGAAAACTTCTCCACATACATCTTTAACGAGTAGTGCACCTGGACCATGTCAAATAGTGATGCATATTTTAACAAGTTTGGAAGTCATGACTTCTGAATTCTGGATCTGCTTAGATTTCTGACTCCTTGGATAGTACTCAATATGTCATGCATAATTTTCTGATCTGTGAGAGCTGATTAGACCTGGGAGTCCCAGCGCATGAGACCCTTTAAAAGTTCTGCAATATATTCTGTCTCCATTTTTCATGCTGACTTCAGGCGCTTGGATAAATAATTCTGTATACACTGATGGTGAGCATTGTTTTTCCATTACACTGCTAAACACGACCAGCTTTGATTGCCTTAACACAGGCTCCAGTGCCATTTGTGAGAATCTGAGACATGCCAGTCTGTTGCATGTGAATAGAAAATGAGGCCTGAGGAAGATCATGTCCTTCTGAAGGAACAGGTGGAGACCAATGCAAGATTCTTTGGGGTTATTCAAACAGTAAGAAACGCTTTTCTTAGGGAAATTGAATCAAGTCCTGAGTGGCATTAATGTCAGCATATTTAGTTGGCTGAACTGTAATTATGCAGTCTAAATTAGTGGTCCAATTTTCTGAAGAAGAAATGCCTTACACTGTGGTTCCTTCCACCTCTTTTTGCTCTGTTACAGAACAAGATGAATTGTCCTCTGGAGTGGACTGTGTCTGCAACACAGAAGAGCATTGACAATCAGTGCTGTTTTCATATCTGGACAACTGGAGCTGAACTCACCCACAGTCCTACTGACATTTGAGAGGAACCAGTGTATTCTTCTTTGCCTTGCACTGTCAGTCTAGTAGGGCACAAGTCTCTCCTAGCTCCTGTGGCATTTCTGCCAGCCCCATGCAGATGTGTTTGATACCTGAGTATCCTTCATGTGGTTGCAGAGGTGCAGTGGCATTGAGAGCCATGGGAGTGTGCCCAGGTTGTTGTTCTATACCACCCACATCTTTGCTGGCAGCGTGGTCCCAGGGAGGAGAAAAGGTGAGCACACCCTAGAACTGGATCATTTTTCCTCCCTCTCTCCAGGGCTGGGAAGGCTGTTGGGATCAGCCTTGTGGACCACATCCTCTGCCACTTCTGCCTGTCCCCTGCCCGCTCCTCTGAGTCATGGCTCCAAGACATGGTGCTGAAAAGCAGCACCAGTGTGGGAAGTGCCATGTGGAACCAAGTAGTAGAGGTAAGCCTGAGCCCAGCCAAGTCCAATATGAGCTGAAAGGAGCCAAGCTGAACCAAGAAGAGCTGAGCCAAAAGGAGCTGAGCTGAAGGGATGTGAGCAGAGCTGGGTGGAGCAGGATGGAGGAGCCAGAGGCAGCAGTGCTGGTAGCAGCCACGTGAAATTGAGTCCAGCATCTGAAGCAGCAGTACAGTACAACACAGAGGATCTAGTTTTCAGGGATTTGTCCATCATTGTTTTCCAGTGTCTTGGGCCTGAGGAGGGTGAAAGCCAGCCGCAGCAACAGCCACCATCTTGTCTTGTCTGTGGAAAGTCATGTGACACTGGGTGCGGGAACAGCCACCGTCTTGTCTTTGTCCTGGCAGCCACGCGGAACTAAGTTGAAGTGGTGAACACCGTCTGTGTGTAAAGCACCCTCTCTTTTTGTATACTTTTGCTTTTGAGATTGCTGCTCTTACTGTGTGTTTCTTGTTCCATTGCTTTCTGCCTTCAGTAAATTGTTATCTCAAACCATAGTCTTCACTTCCATCCCTCTCTTACTGGAAGGGGAGGGGGAAGGGGAGTGGCTTATTTGGCATTTAATTTCCTGATGGTGTTAAACAAAAATATGTTACTAGATTAGTATCAGCTATACCTGCCTCCAGACATTTGGGGAGATATATTCCACTTCTTCTTTCTGATTTAAAGGACTTACTATAAAAAGACTCTTTTTCAGAAGATTAACACTGGATATAAATATGGGAAGCAGATTTGAAATTCAAAGGTTTTTGTATAAATTTAAGTGTTTAAATCTCTGCCTGTCAGGTGAAAAGTGAAAGGATTGTTTATGGTGTTATCCCTGAAGTTTTTTACCATTTGTATAGTTTAACATTCCAAGAGGAATGTTCTCTGTTCCTCTGGAATTGCTTTCTATGCCTAGAAATACTTCAACAAGGTATTTTGTCATTCTAAATTGTCATCACTGTAATAGTTGCAGAAAATAACTAATTAATTAGGATAATTAAGAGTGCATTTGGGCTATAAATGAAGATTTTCATGAATGCAGGAGTATGCTATTGATTCAGGGACTAAATTTTCTGCTGGACGAGAGTGAAAAGAGCAAAGAGAACAAACAACATGAAAGAGAGGATGGCAGCTTTAACATTCCTTTTACAGGTTCAGTGAGACTGTGCTGTGAAAGCATCAGTGACAGTTATGAGCTTTGATTCCAAAGCGCTCTGTGTAGATTTTTGTTTGTTTTCAGTTAAAACAGATGACTAAAGCTAGGCCTCCATTTGCTTTGCATTTCCATCTAGTCTTAGTTAAGCATCTTAACAGGGTTGGTAATTAGCAGAACTGGGTGACATGCCAGTTTTTGGCTTCAAGGATTAACCTTGCAGACTTTCTCTGTTGAACTTTAATCTCCATGCCCTGACTTTCTCTAACCATATGTTTTATGATGAGCAGTAATAGTAATGGGACCCTGACACACAATTACTGCAGATGGCTTGAGACTGTAGTGATGTCTCTGTCCATTCCATCTGTGTGCCAGGGATTTCTCTTTGAACACAAACTGGTCGTTCAGTCACTACAGATAAGCACATCATTTTAGCTTAAATGCTTGAATTCTCAGTATAAGACTGGAAGGAAGTAAATGCCTCCTCTTTTTTCAAGAAATGCAAAAAGGATGATCCAGGGAACTACAGACTGGTCAGCCTCACCTAGATCCCTGGGAAGCTCATGGTTCAAATAATCCTGGAATAGAATAGAATAGAATAGAATAGAATAGAATAGAATAGAATACTAGAATAGAATATTTCGGTTGGAAGGGACCTACAATGATCATTAAGTCCAACTGCCTGAACAATGCATGGCCACCCAAGTTAAAGCATGTTATTAAGTGCATTGTCCAAGTGCCTTGTAAACAATGACTGGTTTGGGGCATCATTCACCTCTCTGGGAAGCCTGTTACACCATTTGATCACCCTCTGGATAAAGAAATGCATCCTAATGCCAAGCCTGAACCTCTCCTGGAACAACTTTGTACCATTCCTGAGTATCCTGTCACTGGATACCAGGGGCAAAACTGATCAGGACCTTTCTCTTCTCTTCCTTTCTCTGTAAGTTGTAGAGATTTCCAAAAGCATAGAGAAAAGGAAGATGATTGGGAATAATCAGCACATATTTGTGAAGAGGAAATAATTCCTCAACAGCCTGACAGCCTTCTGTGAGGAAGACCTGGGTAGATGATGTGAGAGCAGCTGATATTCTCCAGCTTGACTTTAATCAGGCTTTGAACAATTTCTCCCACATCCTCATTGAAAATGTGATGAAAAACAGACTAAGTAGGCAGAATGTTGGACTGAAAAGTGGCTGATCTGCTGGGCTTATTATGACCAGTTGCATGAAGTTCACCTGCAGGTCAGTCACTGGCTATGCACCCCAAGGCTCTATACTGGTGAATGTCTTCATTAAAGACCTAGAAGATAATACACAGGGCACTCTCAATGGACTTTTAAGTCTTGCAAAACTGGGAAGAGTGAGTGATGCATCAGGTAGTTGTACTGCCTTTCAGAGGACCTGGACTGGGGGAAGAATTTGGCTAAACAAAACATCATGCAATTTAACAATGGGAAGTGCCAAGTCTGGCACCTGAGGAGGAATAACCCCAGGCACCAACAGGCTGGCACCAGACAACTGGAAAGCAGCTTAATCAGGGAGGATCTGGACATCCTGATGAACAAGTTAAAAATGAGTCAGCAATGTGCCCTCATGGCTATGGAAATCCACAGCAGCACCAGGTAGAGTGTCAGCAGAATGTCAGACAAGGTAAAAAATCCTCTAGATTATCATTAGAGCCTTCAGGCTCACTTTGAATGTGGTATGTAGTTTACCTGGGTAAGAATAGTAAAAAAAAATCATAGAACATTCTCAGTCACTGAGGATTTTATTTTTCACACCAGAAACCTTAGCTTTAGCTTTGAAAGATCAGAAATATGACACACAACATATAAAACAGTTTTAACTTTTAGTACTCAATAACAAAATGGCTAATTACCAAATTTTCTCCAGATCAGAAGTTACCACAGAAGTGATGCTGAAAATAAACAGAAAATTTTGATTTAAAAAAATAAATTTGCAATTAGGAAAAAAAAGAGAGCAGATATATACTCTTTTTGTCTTTTCCCATATTCAATGTTGACACATTAGTCATCTCCCAGAACACAGATGCAACTTTGTTCTTTCTCTGCCTCCTCTCTGCATTGCAATTAAACATGTGGCAGATTAGCTTAATTTCAGTTAATTTAGAAGATTACAGTGTCAGCATCAGATCTGACTTGGCCTTATAACCCATCTTAAGTAATCACATGAGAAAAAGGAGGCATTTATAGGATATGATTCATCTCACTTTAAGGTAGATACCTAAGACAAATAAGAGGACTTTTTCTCTAAAAGTGCATCTTTCTCTCAGTTAAACGCTCAGATATGGATTCAAACATTGTTGACATCTAAAACCAGGTGTGATGAATTTCAGATCTTAGGACTTTTTCAGTTGTCCAACCAAAGCACCAAGTGGCAGTTGAGATCCTGAAGGTTTCCCTGCAACTTCAATTTTGTCCTTTCAAACAGTGAAGGAGATGTTGTCACGTTTTATATTCCTTAGAGGATGCACTATATATGTTTGTGAATTAAAAAAGCACAATAGAATCCTATATTTATGCTATTAAATGGAACTCTAAGAGTCTAGCTGTGCACACAAGGGTATATCTGCTCATGGACAGATTTCCTTTCAGACAGAGTTTGAAAATTTTAAGCTTTGTAGATGTGAAGATTTAAAAGACCCCCAGAATTAGGCACACTGTAAGCATCTCCCAGTAACCCTGCTCTGAAGTAGTTGTTGTTTCTATCAATAAAGATTATTCCATGGGTAGGGAAAGAGCATGGAAGTAACCTTTGCATGCTTTCTTTTTCCTGTTGAACATAGCTTTGAGATTGGAAAAAGAAAGAAAAAAAAGGAAGGGGAGAACAATTTCCCTTTCAAAATCATAAATGTTGATACGTTGGGTTTTTTTAGTACACCTAAATAGGCTGCGATCTGATGTTTAAGGCAAGTTGTTTCAAAGGAAACACCTGTGCAAATTATATACTGAATTGGTAAAGACAGCTGTGATAGTGCTAATTTTCAGGGTGTAACTCTGCTGCCAAAACAGAGGTGTGGGTCCCCATAAAAAATTCAGAAAGCTCCATAAACAGCACTCCCAGTGTGAAGGTGCTGCTGACAGAAAAGGAGTTGGAATGACAGCCATGTAAAGCACACCGTGGATACCCCAGAGGCTTTGTTGCTGCTGAGGTGACTGGAAAAAGAGATTGACTTCAAGCTGCATGGATGTGTTTAATAAACTGATTAAACTGTGACCATTTGGGGATCTGGGGGAGACTTCTAAAGAAGCTAAATGCTCTGTAAAATGAAAGATGCTTGCATCTCTGCCCAGGGCTCTGCTGTCACACAGTCCTGTAGGTTTGCAGCTGTCTTTACAGGTGCTGAAAACAGTTCCCCAAGATAGATTCATCTGCATCCTTGGAAATAAAATTTCAAGAACACTTAGACGCTGTTTTTTAAACATTGCAGCAGCTGAGAGAAAGTAAGAGTTTCTTCTGACTTTTAACATTTTACTGTCATATTCCTTAAAGGGGAGCAATCTACTGGTTTTGGGAAGCACTCCTGAAGAAGAGGTCTGAGTTGGCTATGTCATACCTTTCTAACCTGATATTTAAACCTGGGATGTCCTTTGTGAGTCACAGCCCACTGAAAATTGGGATGCCTTTTGCACTTAAATCTTGACAAATCAACATCAGCTTCAAAGTAGAGATTGCATAGTTTGAGTGAGGTTTTTAACTCAGGTCTGTTTTAGATAATATTTTAGATAAGAAGCTGTCAGTCTGGAAACTGATTCATGTGAACCACTGCAGTGAGTCAAGGTGGTTGGTAGAGGTCAGCTATACTGATGTGCAGCAGGGGTAAAATCTATGCTGAGAACAAGATTGAGGTAAATTATGGAGGATAATGGCAGATTAGCTGAAAAAGCCTGGCTTATCAGATATGTCAGTGATGAATGGAATTGAAATGCTTGCAAACTAATTTCTGTAGCACAGCTGCTGTACACAGCACCTGTTTAATGTGGCTGCAAGACACTAATAGATGTAGTGAATGCAGAACTTCTGTCTGGTGAGTATTTTCTAATGATCTGAACAAGTGCCCAAAGGATGTGAAGTAAATTGCAAGTTCTGTGCATATATATGACTGTTTACTATGACTATGAAAAGTATAAAAATAATTAATATGTATTCTACTGTTAGTGAATATTTCCTTTAGAAAAGATAAATAGTAGGACACAGACCTGCCCTGAAACTTTACATAATATTGAAAATTTAGTTTCTGTCAGGATAAACAATATTAGGAGGCAGACACTAGACTCCTCCACATGAATTTTAGAGAGGAAGTCTATGTTGTGAAATCTCACAATGTTCTCTAGCACCATGTGCACTATGGGTGGACCTAAATGCCAAAATGGTGATACATATATACAGAATATCCTGTTCTACTTCATTTCTCCTCGTTGGTGTTTCGGTTTCTATAAAGAGAAAATTCAAGGAGGAAGGTCAGGTCTGATAGGAAAAATATGCTGCAACAGAACTAGAAATTGAGAACATATCCTGACATGAGTCTGGACATGGTCTGAATTGCTTCTCTCTCTCTGTTCACCACACAGCAAGCCTGGGTTCTAATTTAACTATCCGAAGGGGGATGCCAAAGTTAGGCTGTGTGACTACCCCAACAAATACACAATTTTGCTGAGAGTTGTACAGTTCCACAGAAGGTGATGGAACTAGAGTGGTCAAAGGAAAGAAGAAAACACCTAAATATTCTGCATGTAGGAACCTACAAGTTTTTTTGGAGCTCAGGCTGGATACATTATCCTGTTAAGTAAAAGCTAAGGCATTAACATGAAGTAAATAGACAAATAAATAAAGCAAAATTTCTATAGTTAGCGGAGTAAATACACCCCACAAGCTGGAAAAATAAACACATTGGCAACTTCTGAAGAACCTCTAAGTTTGTGCACAGTTTGCTGAAGAGATTTAAATGGGTATGAATGAGTCAGTCTAGTTTAGCATTGCTCTAGAAATCTCTGAGGTAAATTACTACTGAGAGTGGAATATCTTGAAAAGTGCATGAGATAATGATGAAAGAACCTGTGTAATGTGTTTTTCCCTTAATGCCATAAGTTGAACATCATAACCTTCTCCTTTGTCTGCATAATTGTAGGTCATTCAAGTCCACTCATCTCTGGAGACTGAAATACTTTAAGCTCATTGCTTTCAAAATCTTATTTATCTTGCCCTTCCTGTCTAGTTTTAATAAACCTGTTTTGTGAGAATCACAGGACTGCTTTCTAACCTGTTGCCTTCACCTCTGTTCACTGAGGGAAGGGCTGTAACCTTGCTACCCACAGCTGTGCTAACATATCCTTGATCATTCATCTTCTCCCTGGGTCAGCTCAAAGCTTCGAACATATCTTGGCTTTTAATTAAATTAAACCGGGAGGAAAAAGTTCCCCTTTTATGAATGTGCTCTGAAGGGAACAAAATCTTGCAAGTGAAGCACACACAATAATCTGTCTATTTACAAGTCTTAGAATTAGATGAAAATAGGAAAAAAGGAAACTTTGTTCTGTTCAGAACGACAGTTTGATATAAAACAAAAAGGGTGGCTTTCTAAAACATTTCAAAAGAGTTTTCTTTTTTCAGAAGATGTGTTTGTAATAGAAATTCCAAACCTACTTCCAAGGCTTTGTACAAGCCAAGTAAGAAAAATGGAATTAGTTGTAGGATCTGAATCAGAATCTTGGATCCAGGGAGTAATAAAAGTTGGACATGTTTTGCAGTTTTCTGTGAAAAATAATAAAAAAAAAAAGACATGAAGATCAACACACACAGTTTGAAGACAGAACTTTGCTGCACACTGGATGATATTCCACCAAAAGAAGTCTGGTTTTCTCTGTCTGACAGTCAACCATGGACATAAGAATCAGACTTCAATGAGCCACACAAAAGTCTTTTCACTCTTTTTTCTGTCCTTCACACAGAGTTCTCAGTGTCTGATATGACACTCACAGGGGCCAGAAGTGACTTCTGAAGGAGGATTCGTAATTGGGTGAATGTTTTCTTTGTACTCTGTAGCCCAGCAGAGAAGATACAGGTTAGAAATGCACCTTGAGAAATAAATATCCCCTAACTACTTTCCCTGTGGCTCACTCAGAACAAAACTGCCTTCTAGGGAAAATGTCCCTGCCTGTGGCAATTGGGTTGGAACAGCTGATCTTTAAGGTCACTTCCAACCCAAAGCATTCTAGGATTCAATGAATATCACACCTGATTTGTCATTTGCCTAGTGTTTTCTTATCAATGGTACAGCACAGATAAGCTTCTCATCATCCATGTTACTGGTGATTAAAACCAATCTGGAGTTTCACAGATGGCATATTTCAATTTAATTACATTTTCTGATAGCAAATACATCTGAACAAATGAAAAAAATGATGTGATGCCATATTCTGCTGCAAGGCAGAATACAGTTTGATACCGACAGCCATAAAATCTTAATTCAGGGGCCGTAATTGATTAGCATCAGTATTACTGCTTACTCATCATTGAATAGCCAAGACTGGGGTGGAAAGCTGGAAGGTGTCACCTAAAACAGGAAGAGATAACAAACTGGCAGACAGTATGCTTTGAATAGATAAACAGTCATCCCAGATGTTTCTTTCTTTTTCTCAGTGAAAAACAAGATCAACAATGAAAGTTACATGGGACTTACATCACTGCAGGCAGGAGCAGAGAATTGCCCTGGCACCGAGTCTGCAGTCCTGACAATTCTCACAAGTGCCTACTGAAAGCTATTGCTATCTGACATATGTTGCTATAAGTGCTAATTAAATCTCAGTGCTGTGTTCTATTATTAAAACAAGAGTCCTTATTGCCACTAAACAGAGCTGCCTCCCTGCAGGAGCAGAGCTATCAGCTGCCTGGGTTTCCCTGATATGTCTTCCCTTTCTGTTCTTGGAGCTCCATCTAAGCAGATTTTTGAGTGAGTGCAGCCCGTGCCTGGGTTTTGGGAATTTCCAGCAGAAGCTCTGCAAAGAGCTTGGCAGGCTGCAGCAGGGAACGGCAGGGCAGTGGTGAGTGGAGGCAGGCAGCGGGAGAAGGAAGAAGGAGATGCTCACACAGCACTGGATCTGAAGTGCTGGCAGCTGCTGTGCTTGGCCTGGGTCCCCAGAGGCCCAGGTGTGAGCAAGGCTGGGGCTGGGGGGCAGCAGAGCTGGGGGTGAGAGGGCAGGAGTTCAGTAGAGGAAGGGATTTAGGTCAAGGTTGAGGGAGCAGAGGGCTGTGGGGGTATTAGAGTTAGACGGGTCTGGGGGTTATATGGGAAGAATTGGAGCTGGTGATGGAGATCCTGGGACAAATGAGGATAGGGCTGCTGGGGCTTTGTGTTGGATTTGGGAAGCTCTAAGCCAGAAAGTCTGTGACTTGGGTGTTTTGGGGCAATGCAGATTTGATGTGGGGCTCTGGGACTGGTGTTCTGTAGGTGAAAAATGGTGTCATGTGGTGAGGCTTGCTTGGACATAGTGATTTTGTTTTGAATACAATTCATGAGTTTCTTTTCAGGAGAGAGCATTGGATAGCAATGCATTCCTTCTACCCCCTACTTTTAGATCCTTTTGTCTATTTTTCACTTATTTGGAAAAGTGGTGGTATTAATCAGGATGCGCTGGAAGATCTGAATACACTTCTCTCCAGCAGAAAAGTATTCACTCTATATGGGGCAAATGATAAAGAAAAAGAACTATAGACAAAGAAATGCCTCCCACAACTTCCTTCCCCTAGTTAGCATTCATATTACCAGCTTTTAACCATTCTCACAGTCCTATTGCAAGGACTGCAATGCCAGTGTGAAGCAGATGTCTTTCTTTTGCACAACTGTAAGGGTGCATGTAACACATGTCTAAATGATAATGATGTATGCATAGAAATTCCTTGCTCTGCTACTTAACACAAGGTTTATCCCTACTGAATGCAGGAGTCTTGTGCACCTGTTTCTCTCGTAGATGCTTAAGTTATACTAGATGCGATCAGTACTTCCCATGTCTGCCTTTTTCGCATTAAATTCTCAGCCAGAGGATATTCAGAGCAACCAGATCTGGTTGAATATTGTCCATATCTACAGTGTCTTTTGCACACAAAATCAGACTCCACCCATGTGCTTGCTCAAACCTGGAGAACCTAATGCTTACAGCCTCTTGCTGGAAATATGAAACCAAACTTATCTGCTAGTAGAGTACGAAGAAAATTTCCTATCCTTTATGGATCGGAAACTGATAAAGATGTCAAAGTATACTAAATATTAACTCTTCTTCTGTCCCTGCCATGAATCAGCTGAACAATTCTAGAATAAATATACTGTAATTATAAACACTGTTTAAAAATGAAGAAATTCAATAAGACAAATGCTGTAAAAGATGCAGTATGGTAATCTAGTGTGCCCACACACAAGCATCTGTGAATAGATTCAGAAACACACAACAATTCCTATTCTCTATGAACAAATTCCCTTCTCATTTTTTAATAAAAACCTAATACCTTTTGTGATGAGCTCCATGTAGCCAAAAAGATGATGTAATTCTGGAATGGTAGGAGCCAGCATGAGGTCACAGGCAGAAGACTGAAAAGGTCTGCGTATGAGCCAGCTTGCTGTTATCCCAGGCAGCCACGCTGCAGAAGTTCATTTACAAAATAAGAGCACCCTACCTCAAAAGCATGTTGATTTCTAGCTCCTTATACTCTGACAAGAGTTCCAGTGCTTCACTCTTTTTTCTGAGTAAAATATATCTTCAAGTTCTCAACCCGAATTTATTACTGACTAGTTTGTGTCCATTCACCTTGTGCCAAAGTCACCATGAATTTATTAGGAGATTTTAACCTCCTCTTCCAGCTGCAGTATTCCTGGACATTTAAAAATCAACAGTTACCTTCCCATTTTCACACCCCAGTTTTGAGAATGCTATAGAAATTGCAATTCAATTTTTTGGGGGTATGTTACTGCATTTTATTCTTTCTTTCTAGTTTATTTCTCATCTGAGTTAATGAGATGTGTTCAGGGTATGTTTTCAAACTTTTCTTAGAAACTTAAAAGGAAGAGAAACACAGCGGGATTACCTGCAGTCACTTGTCTACTGTTGGGCTGTTTCTGGCATTGATCATTAAAGAAATATAATGTTTGATTATTTTCATAGCCAATTATATTAGAATGAGTTGAGCCAAGTGACACAAGGGCACAAAGGGCAAATCAAGTGGTCTGGAGGAATTAATTGCAGCAGCTTCACAAAATATGTTTCTTCAAAATTTGATTGTTTTCAATGAGAACTTGAGTGTTCGCATGTAGCAGCAAAGCATTTTAATGGCAGACTAGACATAGCCAAGATGAAATGTCTAGTTCTGCTATTATTTTTTTCTGAGATTATTTTTTTCCTTTTTCTTTTGTAATTTAGGTTATCCTGACCCTGTGTCCAATAGCTGTCTCAAAGCTAAATGCACCTGAAAGCCAAGCTTATTTGTTGTTTTTCAGGTCTGCATGTAGGTCCCAGCTTTTAGTTTATGGTATTTTGTTACCAGATCATTTTTGCCATGACTTCAACAATAATTTTCTTTGAAATCTTGCCTTGAATCCACTAAAAGTTCCTCAAATCTGAATCACTTTGAACTCCATATTTCTGGATCATTACGCTGAATCTTCCTATAGTAGAAAATTTCAGACTGTCTTAATAGGAACTATTATTAGTAGTATTAGTATAACTGGTGTTATTATTTAATTTCTGTGATGCAATCCATAAGATTGTGGTACCTCCCTAAAGTCAAAGAGATGGATCGAAAGACAAATGCTGAAGACAGGATAAAAAAATTGTGATGAGTGCCCTGTGTTAAATAAGTTTCTCATTTCTCAAAATCTATCTCTGCAGCCATTAAATAATTCTCTTAGGAAAATAACATGGAAAAAATGAGAAGGAAAAAGCCAGCATTCCTTCTGACCCACACTCTGAAAAAAAAACACCAAAAAAAAGAAAAGAAAAAACCCCCTACAAAACAAACAAACAAAAAAAAAGAAAAAAAAGAAAAAAAAATAGTATGACTGAGACGCTTTATCCTTTTGTGATCAAAATGTAATTATGCCTGCAGACACATATAGGGAAATCCTGATGTCCTGGCTGATACCCTTCATAGGCTTGAAGAATTAGCCTCACAAAATGTTTAAGCTACAGCAAGGGTAAAATAATCACTACATGTACAGAGCAACCCTTGGGAAAAAGTACTGAAACAACAGCCTGCATGTAACAGCTTTGAGCAACTACACACAAATCCAGCCCAGTGCCCTGGAGAAAACTCACGCTGGAGTGGAACCAAGCATAAAAAAATTGAGGTTACAGCCATGGACCTTGATTTGATATGTTGCTCTGTAAGGTAGAAGATTTTTTTCCTCTCAGCATATTTAGAGAGTTTCTGCAGTATCTATTTTATCGTCTCCATGATGTGAATTAATGACAGGCCAAGATTTGTGCCTGTACCAGGTTTTTAGGCCCTCAGGACCAACCAAAAATGTGCAGTGAATACTGTATCAGACACTTTGGAACAAATGAGCATTTTTTATATGGTCATGTGCATATGTGCACAAGGGTTACTGTTCAGTCTCCTTGTGTTTGTGTGCAGAGTTCTCTACAGAAGGAGGGATAAGGGCTGCTGGGGATTCTTGGTTGCCTTTCATTGTGGCACACAAGCATTCAGGAATATTTCTAGACAAAAGTTATCTCTCTCAAAGTACACATTGCACAGGATAGAAGTGAGGGTTTCAATCCTGCCATATGATTTCTGTGTCTCTTTAACATGTTGAAGGTGTGCTGTGGCCAACAAGATTACTGAGAAGAGCAACAGCACCTCTCAGTAAACACCCCTGCAGGGTAATAAGGTGATGTATTAGAGCATATTTTATTTTTTACTTTATCTTTATACTGTGTCTATTTTGGCATAAGAGTCTGGTTTAATAAAATTGTATAAGGAATATGGCTTTATGCTTCAGGGCATTAGACTTCCATAGATTCCCTGTGGCTTGAGGGAGTTTTTCTATGTCAGGCATATGTCTCATCAACTGCCCTTTATAGAATTCCTCCTGCAGTTACTTTTAAGAGTTTCAAAAGCCTAAAAGTACCATTTATTTTGCCTAAACCCATAATTTTGGTCTTCATTTCTTGGCAGTTATTTTTGCCGTTTATGAACACACTGTGTCTGTAAGGAACAATGTTCCAATATTTATCCCTCACTCTGTATCTCTGGTGGTGATTTTATTTAGCCTTTAGCATGTGCAACCAATAGGCAACCATTAACCCATCTCTGTAAAATGAAAGTGCTAGAAAGGTTATTTTGGTAGAGACAGGTTAAAGTTAGCCATTTGCACCTCTGGCATATATGATTTAATGCTCACTGCAGTATTGTATGAGATGGTCTGTCTTTCACCCAGTGGATGAGTTGTTGTTCTTCTTTAAAATTTGACAGCCTCTTCATTTAGGCAAAACTTCCCATGTTTTACTTGGAAATTTAACTTTTTTTGTTCAAAGTGTATCTTTCCTTGTCAGTGCATTGCACTTCATGCTAACTAAAAAAATGAATAATAAAACTTGTCATTTTTCTCCAAAGCACAGCAGAATTAAAGGTCACACTTTCAAAAGAACCTGTAAAACTCCTCTAACAAATTATGCAATAGTATTTAAGTGCACAAACAGGTTATTCCAGAAGTGCATAGAAAGAAGAATGAAATCAATTCATTCTGTGAGTTTCAAAATTTGGCAATGAAGCTGAATTAATGGAATTAGGATAATTTTTCAAAAACATGTATGTTAAGTAGGAGTCTAGATATTATTCTTCAGGTTTTAGGTGAAAAATCACTGAAGTGCTTACAACCATACAACCTTTATAATGGGAAATATGGAAAGTAAAAGTAGAATTTCCATTGTTAATAACAAATGCCATAGTTATTGCTTGGTGTATTAAAATAGCTCACTGGGACTTCCACAAGACAGGAAATTTTTTTTATGAGGCATTATTTAGTCACACAATCAATCCATCACAAAGAACTTTCCAGACTGAGAGATGAAGTAAAACGTGGGAGGGGAAATGGAGGGTTAGACAATGAAATGAGAGCATGAAGTTCCACAGATGGTCAGGCACAGTAGTTTCCTTTGAACTGTCCAATAGATTTTTCTTTCCATGCAGATGATGATCCCTCCTCAGATGTCTTCAGATATTTGAGTAAACAAAACCCTATTGATCAGCCTATTGAGAAAATAGACAGAGGAGAGCTGTAATTGTAACTAGACAGCCAAAAGCTATTTGAGTAATCTTTAACACACTCTGAAACCTTTGTCAACAAAAACTTCCAAAAATTGCTACCTTGGCAGGTGGGCTTACGACCATTTATATATTGTGGTTACAGACTGTCTTGGCTTGCAAAAGATAAGTATTGTGAGAAACTTGCCAACAAAATAAACCTAACAAAGAGGTTTTAGAACCAAGCCCTAGGTTTATTCTAAAGGGCCTGTCTACTGGGACAATAAAGAAGGGTATTACTTTGCACTGATTTTTCTCAAAGGATACAGCGACTTTTGTTACATGGACTGCCTGGCAGGTAGGTAGGGTAGCAGTGGCTTTTTTTCCCTCCTATTGGGTTGTTGGTATTGTGAGATTTTTCTGTGATGCAATGTGGAAGATGTTGGAAAGACTCTGGAAGGAGATACCTGAGGCCAACCTTAAATTTTATTGCAATTATTCTTTAATATCACTTCATAGCTGCTCTGTTAATTTATATTTATTCATATACTTTGGTTTTTTCCAAGTAAAAAACTTTTTCTAGCCACTGTTACAGAATCATGGGGATTGTAAAGCCTTGGGAGAAAATGTTGCTTTTCACCGGCAAAGAAATTCAGAAACAAAAGTGCAGAAGCTTCTGTATCTAATGCCATGTGGAAGGAAATGATGCTCCCACAGCTGCTTGATTGTATAGGAAGTATCTCTGAGACTGGTGGAACTATCGTTGCTCAAAGCTGTGGGGTGAAGAGGGGAGGGGACTGGGGGAAAAAGTATTCTGATTAAATATTTTTCATAATATTGAAAATTTTTCCAAGTGATGTTTTCTTTTGATCCTTCGCACCACTTCAACTTCCTTCTTTGCTCTTTTTTAGCCAAATTGGTGGCTATGGCAAAGACCATGTCTACGGGTTCTTAAGACAGGCTTAAACTCTAATGCCCTTTTCTTTCCCATTCCATTTTCAAATTTCAAAAATGAAGAGTTTTCAATATATTTTTCCTTTGGATTTTTCTCTCTACTTTGTTGGATCACACAAAGACATTGTGCGCTATCTAGTTCATGTGTCCTCAGAGAAAAATAAAAATGCTAGTTTTGTCCATTGTCCATTTTTGCATATCACTAAACATCACAATAGGCTAGAGGATGATTTGTTTTGTTGTTGCAGGGGCAGAGGTGGCCAGTCAACCTAAATAGTGTACTGTGACTTCTTCCACACAGGAGTGAGGAACCCTTTAGCCAGTAATGTTCAAATTGTGTGCACACATGGAAAGAGTCTGTGGGCATCAGTCTCTCTAGCAGTGGCTGTAAGCAGCAAGAGGTGTCCTGCTCTGCCTGTTCGGAGATGTTGTGGTTTGCAGTTAGTTGGAGGACAGGACTTCAGGCATTCCTTAGAGAAAGAAGTTTGGAACAGGTAGCTTAGTGGTTCCATTTTACCTCTTTTCGAACCATAATATCGCTATAGGAGTTCAGGAGGTACAGAAAATAGATTTTCAAGTAAGGAGAGGGGAAACTGCAAGTTATGTGTTGCCCTGCTTTTGCAGGGTTCCATGAGTGTAACTTTATAGTATAAGTTTCCCATGCTTTTTCTGTAAACATGGTCCTTGTTTTTCTTAACTGGCCAGGATTGTTTTGCACTTGTGGAATTGTTTTTCATTCCTTTCCCCTGGGGTGGAGAAAGATGATTAACCATGTCTTTGTCCTGTAAACTTTCAGAGGTGAAGGAGGCTGGGAAAATCAATGTAAGAGAAGTAGCCTACTAGAAGCAAACATCTCATCCAGTTGTTCTGCAAGTCCAGCAGAGTGGTAGCTGTTTTTATCACTTGGAGGCAGGGTAGAGAGGACATGAGGTCACTCAAAGGACAGTAGCTTTTATTCACTGAACATGAAAATGCAACAACTGAGGCATAAATACTTCCCATGAATCATAGTAGAAAATAAAAAATAGACATTATTAGATAAAGAAAACAGAAATAAAGTATTAACTGAAACGCCTGGGGGAGACTGAAGACTGCTTTTAGACTGGCATGGGGGATGGTGAACAAGTAATATTAAATATATTAGGGAATCCAGCAGTATCCGTTCATATATTTTTATAGTGAATGGACTTTGGGCTTGAGTTGATTCTTGAGGTCTTTGCTTCTATATTAGCACTGACAGCCTGATTACCCTTTGATGAGGGACACCACTTTACATGAAGAAGTTGTCGCTGCTGGTTCACCCCATGGACAGGTGGCAGGAACACCACTGGACTACGGCACACCACATTCTTACTTTCTTGGGAGATGATTTTGGATTCTGCTCATTACCCAGCTTCAGGTTATGCTTTTTCAGGCCATACCCTTTAATGATAGCCTCAAAGTTATCCTTCATCTCCAGTGCTTCCCAAAAGTTTGTGTTCTCTGAAGGAAGCAGGGACTTGAGACCTTTACTTTTGTGGCTTGACTTTGCATCAATATTTAAAGATGGAAACACCATCCTTTCACAGTGACCCCTGAACAGCTGAAGACAAATGAATAAACACAGCTGTTGGTCCTAGATAGAGTACAAAGCAGCTCAGAATGATGGCAGGATCACTGCCAAAATGCTCTGTGCTGGAAATAAGCCCTCATGCTCATTTTGGTTTCAAATAGGAGCTTACTAGTGCTCTTATCAGTTCATCCATGCTAATCCTTACATTGATGACTGAAAGATGAAATGTTGTAATGATCTCAGTTCACAGAAAACCTTGCTGCATAGAGAAACTGTTTAAGGAAACTTATACCTTTACATGGTTATAGCTGCAGCTGAGATTTAGAGAAAACAAAGTAAATATAAGCAAATGCTGAAACAAGTCAACTATTGAGGAATTCTAAGTAAAGAAAGTTTCTAGGTTTCTACTCCTTCCAAGTGACAATATATATATAAAAAGGTATCTAAAACTAGGGTGGAATGGATCACCCATATCTTAGTAGGGAGCTTGAGAGAGAGAGAAAGACTTTTCTGCAGGGCAATTTCAAGATCTACATAGGCCAGAAGGTGAGAATTATTCTCTGGTAGAAACATCAGAAGGCTAGCTAAAGAAGCAGGTAGTTAAAAGTATAGGTTCTGAAAGAAATTTTTAAGAGCACAATATCCTGTATTTGAGTATTTTCTTGAATTAATCTTCAGATTCTGAAGTGGTTTATATGACATGTTTTTTGAAGAAACGTTTTATAACTGTAAAAATGTCTAAATACAAGGAAATATGAAAGTTGATACATTCAAAGTTTTCAATCTGTTTTTTTGTAATATGTTGAAGAGATCTTCTTCACATGACTGTTTGAATGATAGTGGGCTACCTGAGTAAAATCACACATATATTTGAATTACTCTGTAAATTCTGTGAGGGAAAGGAGAAAGTTGGAAGTTCCAATGTGCATGAAACCATGTTGAAAGAATTAAAATCTTCCTGCTGTACGACTTTACTCACTTCTTTGTAATTAACTAAGCAATGCTTTTATAAGTACACAGTTGACTCATAAAAAAGCCTATTACAAGAATCTTCTTAATTTTAGATACATTTTGTAAACCTTGTCTTGCATATACTTCACTAACTTTGTAAAATCTAGGCACCCTTATTGCAGTAAATATGCTCATAAAAAGTCTTTGTTCTCTTTTTTCCTCATAAAATGTATTTTAAAATAAACAGTGATAAGGTAAAGAAGAAGATATATCTCCATTGTTAGATGGAGGAGAGTCAGTGAGAGATCTTTACATTCCCATCTGAAAAAAAACCCATCTGTAAAAAGGGTTAACAAAAGTAAATGGAAGATAACTAGTACAGCTTGCCCTTGAGGCCAGGATTTGGTTCATAGGCCCTTTTCATCTGTAGTATAGTCTGTAAGTCATGGTGGAAAGGCTGCAGTGCAAAATGCAAATAGATAAACAGAATTTTGAAGTTTTCTTTGACCTTGCATATACAAAGGAAATTATAGACACAATGGACAAAAGCAAATTATGGGAAATTATGTTGAAAAATAATCTGAAAAAGACTTTTCTGAAACAACACAGTAGGGACATCAGTGGGGAATACCATCCCAAGTCATAGAGGAAGGTTACAAGGTGTTGGGGAAAAAGGAGGTGGAAATGTGTCATTAGTTGAGATACAGCTTAAATTACGCTGAGGTTCTTGGAAATGCTCCTAGTCCTAGATATCACTCTTGTGACCTATCAGTTTTTGTTGTACTACTGGATAAGTCTTAGTTAAGAAATGTAATGAAGCAGATTTTTTCCTTTACCATTCAAAAGTAGAAAGATTAACCTGATTTTGAGAACCCTTATATCACTAGACTCCATATAATGATTTTACCTATCACGTTCCCTGTATTATTGCATGACTTCTAATTAACTCCCCTGTTAATGATTTGATACTCTTCATTTTGCAGTTTGAGAATGTTATCAAAAATTTCCTGGAATTTACTAGTGTTCTATTCATTTCTTAAAGCTCATCATTGACTTTTTTGAATTGTTAATGGCTTCATTAAGAGAGCACAGCCAGAATACTGTATTATCCTGCTAAGCATTTGTGTGATCATCAGCATAAGACCTGGAGACTTCTTATTCATTAAAGACTTTTGTTCTCATATCCATGGGACATAGTGAAATATTATCCCTACTCTACGTAAGGAGAGATGAAATGGAGTAGATTATGTAGACCATTCAAGATCACAAGGAAATCAAAAACCAAAACTGTATCTTAGCTTGTGGTTTACCATATATCTCTTGACTATCATGTTATTCAGCACTTCAGAACTTAGGAAATGCTGTATTTGCAGCAAAATATAGATTCTGATGAAGGAATGTGAATATTCTTAATATTTTTCTAGATAAACTTTTAGCAGAAAGGGTTTTTTTTCTGTGTCCCTCTTCTGACTGGTTACTTGAAGCAAGATGCAAAACAAGCCAGAGAAAATGGTTATTCATGAAAGGGCAGCAGACATATGAAAGCCCTTGCCAATGAATACTATGAAAACAAAATTCTTTGGAGGGAACTGGAGAAGCAGTTGGAGGAGGGATACATTATTATGCAGTGTAGAAAGCTAAATGTTTTTAACGGACAATTTTTAAAAGATTTTTTTCCACAAAATCTGTTTTCACACACAACCTAAACAAAACAAAAACCCAAAAAAATAAAAAAAAAAAAGAAAAATACAAAAAAACCCCAAAATGTAAATAAAAGCAAACATTTTTTCTAGGAAACATTGTAATTTGTTTTGGATACCTTATGTCCCTGTCCTTCTTTAAGCAATATGTTTGGACAAAGTAGGAAGCCAGTGATACATTCTGATTTCTGTCTTGCTTGGTTATTTGGTTTTGCATCTTGACTTCAACTAACTTTGAGTAATGGGTTCTGCTATTCTTCTTGTATTAGAAGGCAAAATGAATAATGAATTTTTAGTCATCCTGTTCATGTTTTTCAGGATTTTATAGATCTGTAGTATATCCCCTCTGGATCATCTCTTTTCCAGAGTGAGGATCCTTAGTGACTCAGTTCTTCTTCACATGGGAGGAAACAAAGGTACAGATCTTTGATCATTCTTCCCTCAATGTTTTGCAGTTCTCGTATTTTCTTAAAGATCAGGGGATTATAGCTGTACTCAGACTTTAGGACAAATTGAAACAAACCATGAATTTATACAGAAGCATAATTATGTTTCCTGCTTCATTCTCTGTACATTGAATTTGTCCTTTTGACAGGGAGGAAATACTGAGCTGGTGTATTTGTGGAAACAGAAAGGTTTCTACTAAACCATGTGTTTCTGTCTATGTATTTAAAGCAAAAATTCTTTTCTAGCACACTAGAAATGTAATTTCTTAGAACAGAAGAATAGTATGCATGGAAACTAAGGAGGGAGGATGCAGGCAGGGTTTAAAGATGCACATCTAGCCTGTAAACAGGATTTTCTCTTCTGTGAAAATGAATGACAGGAAAAAAACCCACCAAACATTTACTATATTGCAGGTTAAACTCTGGATTTGAATTGCTTCATTATGTTTATGGTCCTTTTGGATGTAGCCTGTAATGGGTTTTTAAAAAGATGAATCTTCCTACCGTGCTATTTAGAACGTAGTCCTGAATCACTAGGTAACCAGAAAGCATCAAGGAGGCAGCATGTTTTAATACATATGACATTTATCTAAATCTGTCCCGTATAATATGGCAAATAAACCCCTTCACTACAGTTGTAACATTTAGCACCTTTTCCATGTAATTCAGCTCATAGATGTCTAATTAAAGATCACTGAACCAAGTGTTTAAAAGGCAACCAATTTAATTGCTGTAATTGTGTGATTTAGATGAATAATAAATGGGCTAATGATACTGTAATATTAAGTGTTCAAGTTGGTGATCAAGTCAATTAAGATATAATTGTAAAGCAGCAATCTACAAATAATGAGTGAAATCCTTCCTATTCAGAATTCTGTTGATGGGAATAATATATACTAACCTTATCACATTTTTGCACTTAATTTGATACAAAAGGGCATATAGACAAATTTTAATCCTGCTGATCACATAAAAAATCAATGTGCCCATTGCACTTCATATTTCAAACAGATATACAGACTTTGCAGTTGGAGGCAAATTATAGCAAGTGTTTTAAAAGGTCCTTATTTGAATTTTTTGTCTGATCTGCAGTCGAAAGATCTTCAAAATCTATTTAAATCTGGGGTGGTGGCCCCACCAGACAGCTCCACCAGAACAGCAAACTGCAGTGCAAACTTCAGCTGTTTGTCAGAAATAGCCTTTCCCTTGCAATCTATCAGAAACAAAAACAAATTTTTGCCAAATTCAGATGAGAATGTTGAAGGGACCTATTCATCTCACAAAGCATGTGTGAGAGAGAAAGAATTTAAATCAATTCAGAAAAACTGGAGATACCTTGCCCTCAACTCCAGACATCAGTGGTCACTCTTGATATTCTCGAGGTCATACCTGGCAGTGTCATTGGTGGCAATCACATGGACGAGCAGCAAGAATTGACAGCCTGGGGAACTCCAGGCAATCAATAATATCCCCTGAAAGATCAGGGCAGGTTTGCAGATGGCTGCTACCATTCTCTTCCAGCTGTCATCTCAGCTTTTCCCTTCCGATGTGAATGTGGCTCAAGCTCAATTGTTTCTGGTTCTGATCATCTTGTTCCTTTGTATTCTTATGAGTCCAAAAATGGCAGCTCTGCAGGTGGAGAAGGAGCCTGAATGACAAATAAACTACAGGTTCTAGAATTAAAAGCATGAAGTGATAAGAGTCAATATGTGATGTTTGTTTTCCCTGTTGTCAGCCACCAACAGGAGACATGTCTGAGTGACTCTGCTATTTGAAAATAACTTCAAGGTATATTCACAGTGTTGTATAACAGGTGTGTAAACTGGACAGGAAAAACTGCACTCTGAAATTAATGCTCTCACCAGTAACCCTGGAGGGGGATTGCTTTAGATTAAGCATTGAGCTCTCAGATATCTTGTGTTAAATAAGATATATTCAACCTAGTTGGACTAGCACTGGACTTTTTCATATAAATTAATCCATTTGTCAGTTAAAGGTATTTTAGTTCTCTGAGGACTTTGCTCAAATTTGTTTGCAGTCTGCAAATAGCTTCATGGGAAGACTCAGGTTTTATAAACCAAAATTTAGAATGTGGCCTAAAAGTTAAGGCAGTTTCCTGAAAACCTAAGTCCAAATCTCTTTTCTTTCTGATTCACAGATGATCTTTAAAGCAAGATCTCACTGTCACAGGAGAAGCACTCTAGCTCCTGGACTTCCAGGTCTTTTGGAATGGATTCAAATGTCACTCTATCCAATCCATACTTTCCTGATTTGCTGACAGAGATTAGGTCAAGTTTTGTTTTGCAGGTGGCTTGCAATGTTTTGTAAGTCTGCATGGTTTTACTTTTTTGGTGTTAGTACTTAGGTGTATTGTGGAAAGTGCAAACTCACACAAGACATTGCCCGTCCATCCTCTGAGCTTTCACTTGACAGTATGATATTGCTGTGACAAGCCTTAATTTGAGTTTTCCCACTGTGAGAAGAAACTACAGTCTCTTTGTCTTGCATGGAGAAATCCTTTGTTTTTCTTCTCCCAGAAATGGAAGGAAGTAGCATAGAGTACGAAATATTAAATTTTGATTTTTGAAAAACTATGTTTTGCATAATTTATACTCTTCTATTTCTTTTGCAGGCTAAAATGCATCCTAGATTAAAAATTTAAGGCATGCAGACATCGAGGCATAAGCTATGAATTAATGGAAATAAATTTTCTACAAAAGCATATTTAAAAATAACTTTATGTAAAGCCTGAATTATAGAACACTGAGTAATTAAAGAAGAACATAAAGTAATCATCTTTCATGCTATCTTGCTTCTTATTAGTAGTAAGTAACTTAGTGCTATTCAAGGTGTCTATATTTTGTGTGTTTCTGAGGATGCAGTTGTTTTAGAAATTGTTACCACATCTTTATGTAAGGCTAAATGATCAAGATCACAGATCAGGGTTATTGGTAGGTCTACTTGTATTCACTTAAAAACAGGAAAAACAACCTTAAAACTCTGCAGCACAACTAAAGAGGATGCATATTGCCCCGAGCACAGCAAATGAGTGTGGTGCTTGGACCTGCTGCAAGGAAAAGCTTCTAAATCTTCTGAGGTCTAAGGAGAGAGATGTAGTAGAGCCAAATTAACCCTGTGCTCATCAGAGCTGCCAAGAAACAAGGCTTGTCCCTGTGGATGTTTTATTACCTACTCTTAAAAGGCAAACCAGCCTGTCCATAATGAGCTCCAGTATCTCTGTGTCATGGCAGGCTAAACATATCCAAACTGCCTGTCCAGGTCCTTTCTGAGAACTGGTTCCATTGAGCTTGATAATAAATTGAGAGAGACATTATCTTTTACAAGAGAAATCTTTTCCCTTGACTGTTCCTTGTTGTGGAATGAACTACTGTAAAATAAATACTCATAAGCACTGTGAAACTTTTCCTACGGACACCCAATATATCTTAGTAATAAGTTTTTACCCTACATGAGCAATTTTCCATCCTATCAAATTAGCATAATTTTTAATTGAATCTTATAATTTTCCTCATTTTTTGTTTTTTACTAATGCAGCTAAACTATAATTACATTAGTCTTTCTCATAAAGCATGATAAAAGAGCACTAATCAGACAGTAATGAAGTATGATGCAGAATTATTACCTGGAGAATGGATAGAGAATATTAATTTTTTCCTGAGTTGGAAGCCCTGATTTTGGCCATTCCTTCTACAGTTTTTTGTTTATTCCTGCTACCATCCTCCCAGTATACTCTATTTAAATTAACAAGGAATTGTCCCCTCAGAGACATATAATTCCAGATCTGGATCACAAGTTACTGCAGATTGCTGACTATAGTGCCAAGGGATATATAAGCACATGCTTGGGGTTAGGCAGGTTCATAAGCCTTTTCCTGTATAAGGGCAGCATACAACTCTTACCACACATCAATATTATAATTTCAATGAATCCTAAAGAAAAGTGCATGTTTTCAGGCTGTCATTTCAGTATCTCCTCATAAATGTTCTCTCCTAGTATAAAATCATCACAATTATCTGGAGATTGTTTACCTTGCTGAATTTTTCCGTTAGTTACTCTTTGTCAGTAGCGCACACACTGTTAATGATTCCAATGCCAATGAGTCCAGCATGTGGCCCTCTTTTTGGAAAGGCCTCTCTCTCAATGCTGCTGACTATTTTCCATGGAATCTGTAAGACTTATGTTTTATATAAAGGCAAAATCCCTGTAATATATATATGCATTTGCATTTCTACCACTGGAAGAAGCTTTCCTCTCTTACTTTCGCTATGTTGAAGAAAAAGTCATATTCCACCCAGACCATTTATCCCTTTTTTTATTCTGTCATTGCCTGGGCCCACCTCCCTATCCACCATTGGCCCACCCCCCCCACCCAACCTTGGCCCACTCACCTACCTGGCCCACCCTAGGGTCCTCCACAACCCTAACTCTAACCCTAAACCCTAACCCTAACCCTTTTGTTCATAATTCTCTAATCATTTCGTACATCTTTCCTTCTTTTCTCTTATTATCTCTTACCATTGTGGAAGGTAGCATCAGGTGATTTTTCTCCCATCTCAAACTATGTAAGATATTATTCCTGGTCCTCAACAAATTACATTTCCCAATTTTCTAATTCTCGCTGTCACCAAATGTATGTTCAGATAGGAGAAACACCACATGTACATCTACATAGCCCCCCAACATTTTCCCCTTCAATTTTCTCCTAGAAATGTTCTATATTCTTCAGTCTGTAAACCCTCTATAACCTCTTTTTGTGGCTTTGTTTCTGTGGTGTAAGAATCCAAGGCTGGAGTCTGATGTGGCCCAGCTGTACAACTTTGGCTCAGACTTCAGAAGAAATAGCTAAGCTGTGAAAAGGAACTGTGAAAAAGCTCTAGAGCTGATCCATGGAAGACAACAAAGTTAAATTAGATATAGAAATTTTGCTGAGATGACGATTGTAGAATTTGGGAGAGAAAACATCAACATTACAAAATATGAGGTCCCAAAGCAAAACACAAGGACCTGACAAAGTTGGTGGAAGATGGAAACTCAAAAACATGGGAAAATTTAATTCACTGAGAACTAGAGGCCACCCCTTCTCCTGATTCATGCCTGCCTGGCCATCATAGAGTATTCAGATGACTTACTAGGATGGTGAACCAAAGCTTAGGCTAGGCTCTCCCTACATTTTAGCCATTGTTAGCGTGTTAGCCAATAAATAAGTGCTTCATTATTGAGGTTGTATTTATGTATTTATGTCATGGTTTAGCCGTAGTAGGCAGCTCAGTCCCACACAGCCACTTGCTCACTACGCTCTCTGCCCCCAGTGGGATGTGGGAGAGAATCGGAAGTGTAAAAGTGAGAAAACTTGTGGGTTTTCATTAAACAGTTTAAAAAGGAAAGCAACAGCTGCACACACAAGATAAGCAAAAATAAGGAAGTAATTCACTACTTTCCATCAGCAGGCAGGTTTTCAACCACCTCCAAGAAAGCATCATGCATAATGGTTACTTGGGACATACCCTTAATCACAGTTAGTCATTTTAGGCTTGCTTTATGAAAAAATATGGACACTTGTATGGACTAATACACATTACACTAGAGTTGAAATTATTGAAATTACTTATATGGTTCAGTCTAGATATGCTGATTTCCTGTGACTGGCTGTGAAAAAAGACATAGCTTTCAAGTTCAACTTAAGGTGTCTAAATTATCTGAAGTGAGCTAAGATAACTCCAGTGCCTGGTGTACTGAGATTCCTATATTATTCTTTCATTTATTCTTGTTCTTTCCTCTGTCAGTATCTACCTTTTGTCTTTTGTTTTATTAGATGTCACTTCTTTGTTAATAAGGGGAGTCTTAAAATTGAAGTGGTAAGCAGTGTTTCAAGATACTTGTTGCTGGCATAGAGACTAAGAATCTGGATGATCCTTACATTATCTTCTAAAAAATTCTTAATATAAAACAGTGAAGTGGCCTGAAATTTAGTAGGCTATGTAAAGCATCCAGCACAATGGAGCATTCATACATGCTGAAAGCCTCTGGCTTTTATCACAAGAGAAGTAATAAATCATCTCTGAATCTTGATCAAATCATATCTTCACTTTTTGCCCATTTAAATGTCACTTGCAGATTAAATTGGATCATGAGGGGATTTTTTGTTCTTTCTTTTTCTTTCTCTAAACTTTTTGTAATATTATTTTAAAGCAATAACCAACTGTTGAATAATATACGACATTTGGATTTCCATCAGAGAATACGAATTCTACTTCCAATCCTTCAAAACGAACAAGGATATAGAAAGTTTAGAGGGGAAGAGGTGAATAAATGAATATAATTTAAGTGCAGTTCCCCAACTTTCTCAGGAATGGCTGAGGGAAGTATTTTCATCAATATAAAAGAAAATCGGATATGTTTGTTTCCACTTCCATAAAAATGATTGTTTAGACATTGAAGAGCCTTTGACAAGTACATAAGATCAGTCTGTTAAAGGCATTTTTTAACTAGGGAGATTGCTATGAAAATACATAGCAAAATATGACAAGATAATATTATTTGCAGTCAATAATGGTGGGATTATAGATCAGATAATCATACACTTCAATGTTAGTGATGGGATTGCAAGTTCATCCAACCTCATTGAATGGACAAAAAGTTATGCTGAAAGTAAGGGCCTTGATTTCCAAAGGCAAATGAGGACAAATGCATTGTTTGGATAGTCTGAGAAGCAGCTTGGTTGAGGGGAAGCCAGGTGTAGAAAGACTCAAGTATCTCTTTGTGATGAAGGTTCTCAAGACAGTCATATCCCCAAACACGGTACAGTTAGGCTTGCTAGAACATGAGCTTCAATGTGTCTGTTACCAAGGACAGAGCAGATATCTTTGGGGGAAGCTGATCCAGTAACATGGGACTTTTTCCTAGATTTCCCTGTGTATCCATCCTACCTACCAGTTGTCCTAAAAATTGCTAGAATATCTTACTTATGAGGCCTAAATCCTTGTTTCACATTTGTCTGAGACAAACTGGGGTATAAATATAAGGGTTTTTTCTAGAGGAACAGAAAATGTGTTCGTATATTCTGACTTTTTAAAAATCTAAAACCTGTTAATCTGTTATTCCCATGCAGATGGATAAGCAGGAAGATTTAAAGAATCACATGACACTGATTTAATATATATCTTTGATAAGTTTATAGATTTTCAAGACAGAGGTAGTGTATCTAAGTACTCTGCACTTTCAGTAAGAATTTGATGTAGGGACATACAAGGAAGGATTTTGGCTAAAATAAATGTGCAATACAAGGTTGCTAACTAGAATGAAGGCAAATATTAACTTGAGGAGAAGAGACTAAAGGACTGATAAGGGCTTAGCAAATGAAGATAATTAGAAAATTGTTAATATTGAACTGTGACAAAAAGTAACAAAGTCAAAAAGCAACAAGGTTTATCAATAAGAAATGACCACAGAAGATGTCAGGCTTCATGTTTGTGTTCAGGAAGAATGTAGTATATAATACATCCATATGTTATAGTAAGAGAAGAAAACACCAAGCAGCAAGAGGTAACAAGAGGAATTCTTGAGAATGTGGGACTGTGAGATTTGCGCTGGCAACTTTAGCATAAAACTTTCAAACACTTTTATGATTTCAAAGAACAATGAAGAGCTTCTACAGGTAGATAACTAGAAGCCCTATGAAGATACTTTTTTCTTTCTCTCCCACAATAATTTTCTCTCCATATATGAATACTTTTAATTGTTTTAGAACACTTAATTAATCCTGACACTGTCAGTATTCTCACATAGGGTACTTTTAAATAAAACTCCCAGCTGGATCAGCAAGGAACTCTGAATAAGGGGTGTAGCTTTATTTGAAAGCCTCATTCCACATTTTATTGGAAAAAAAATCAATACAGACTGTTTGAACAGATAAATATCATTAAGATCAGTTCTGCTCCTTTATTCTGGGAGATAGCCAAAGTCCTAGGGGAGCTATTATCTTATGCCTCTGGAAAAGTAAAAGTCAAGAGTCTGCTAGAACTTAAAGATAAAAGAACCTGACTCTTGACTCTAAAAAAACTTTGCAGTTCTTGTTGTCAAGTTCAATCAAAAAATTTTGCTCCTATTGACAAAAAGTAAAACAACCCCAAAACTCAAACAGTAGTATTTTTCCTAGGAATAATTTCTTTCTTTTAACAAATTACTGATCCAGCAATGTTAGATACACTGGCTAAAGGCAAAAAGCTCATCAACAGTACACTCAGTTAAGAAAAGATCGAGACAATAAAAAGACCCATCTTTATTCATTTTATCATATGAATCAAAGAGTCTGTATTCTGTAGAGCTATGGCTCTACAGTTCTGTAAGTAAATAATTTTAAATGCTGCCTTTCTGAGGCAATGCTTGAATTAGCATAGAAAACCCAGCTGGTTAAAGGAAAGAACTTATTTTGCCAATCCAAACTGAAACAAAAGTAAAATAATGTTTTGGAGCTGAACTACTGGTCACTGGTATAACTTTTGTTCTGGCTTTTTGCTCTAACTCCTCTGTTATGTTGAATAGTTTAATTACCAGTGGTAATCTCATCAAATATGAGTACTTTAAAAAATAAAGCTCCAAAGATCCAAAGTATCTCTAATAAATCCAGCAAATATGGCTGAAAATTTGGATTTCCCACTCCTTGCCTTTAACCAATAGAAACACAGAAATGTAATGGTTTGGGTTGGAAGGGATCTTAGAGACCATTGTTTTACCAATCCCCTGTCATGGCATAGACACCTTCCCCTAGACCAGGTTGCTTAAGGCACCACCAGTGTGGCCTTGAACATTTCCAGGAATGGGACAGGCACAACTTCAGGAATACGGTACCAATGCCTCACTGCTCTCTGAATAAAGGATTTCTTCCTCATAGCTAATCTAAATCTCCCTTATTTTAGTTTAAAGCTGTTCCCTTTGTCCTCTCATTACATACCCTTGTCAAAAGTCACTCTTCAGCTCCCTTGCAGCCCCCTTTAGGTACTGGAAAGTGCTGTCAGGTCTCCCTGGATTCTTCTCTTCTCTGGAAGGTGCTATAAAATCTCCACAACATCTCCAGACTGAACAATCTGTCAGCCTTATCTTCACAGGAGAGGTGTTATAACCCCCTGATCATCACAATAGATGATAGATTTGGAGACACTGAGTAGAGAGATAGCTATGAGTCAATTGTCCTAAGGAGGATAGTACCATATTGATCCAAATCTCTATAACAAGCTTGTTGCAGGATCTGGTCAGATACATTTGAAACACGGATTTTTGGTTATTTCAAATCTTGCACTAGTAGTGGCACACAGCACAACATCTGAAGTGCTAAGACTTTTGAGGTGTTAAGAAAGGATTTCAGGTATAACAACAAGATTATCTCAAAATCATCCTCCTCTTTCATGGCAGAAGGGCAAGAAAGCTAAAAATATGTTCTTTAGCATGGGTAGTGTCAGTACTCAGCAATCTGCAGTCACATTGGCATGAGGTATTTTCAAGAAAGAAAGATGTTGACACAATGCTTATTTAAATTAATCTGTAGAAACTTAATGCATCCATTTTTTAGTTGATAAATCCTGTCAGTTGGTCTCTCAGCAGTATGACGTGGTCTGATAAAGGCAGTATGGGACTCCTGTAGAAATGTGGTCTAGATTATTGCACAAACATTAATGCACTTCTGAAAAATACAGTCAATATCTTTAGGATGATGACTGGAACAGAGTGTATAGTGGGAGAGACGGGATTTGAGTACTTTCACGTACTGTTCCAAATATTTTGTCTATAATGATGTGTTGTATCCTGCTATTTTATATGCTGCTTAAACATTGTGCTATATCCTGTAACAGTTGCAGAATTTGTGAAACAGCAAAACACTGGGGATTTTTCCATCACTAAGAGACTTCAGATCTATATTAACCTGAAGTATTTCTTTTCTGCAGGAGACTGAGGTATACCTTCTTGTGGTTGCTGCATCCCCACAAAAGGCAAGCCTTGCTACCATCCCTTGACTTAGTCCATGGGGCTTTTAATGTGTGAATGATTAAAGCAATAAAAAATGATTGCTACTTTTAAAGCAATAATGTTGGCTCAAGTGCAATCTCCATCAGTGAATTCCTAAGCTGCTGAAAAATGTGAAGGTATTGCCATGGGGACAATCATTCTATACCTGCCACTTTCTTGGATTCTCTCTGTGCCATTTTTCTTTTTATGCCATTGATCCTTACTTGATTTCTGGCAGAAAAAATCTTTCCTATAGAGAAAGAAAGTTGGAAGAAGGAGGGGAGAGAATGTAAAGAAAATAATGTAATTCAGGGTAATTTTTGAATAGCTGTCCTCCTTGACACAATCTGGAAAATACAGAACCAGGTGAGGTTAGTTCTGGGGTATTCTGTAGAATTCTGGGCAATTCTGGGTGAATATGAAGGCTCAGGGTAATGGTTCCTAGCATGTTAAGTTTCTTCTCACTCTCCTATCTTGGTTTGCGCTTCCCATGCACACTGAAATTGTTGACAGAGAAATCAAGAGTGCAGTAGTCCTGAGCCACCATCTGGGGAATAAAAGCTGTTTCCAAATTAAATTTCTGCCCCAAATACCTTTGTCAGAAGAAGTCAGCCCATGGCATGATTCTCCTGTGGCCTGATTCTCCCTTTTCTTGTACTCCTTTCAGCTTTTGTTCAGCCTCTGACTTCATGAGAAATAATTCCTTTCTATTCTGCCCTTGGCACCATTTTTTATCTGGCTAAAAGCACAGCACAAGGAAGATCTTTTTGTCATTTCTATCAGGACAAGGAATTGATGGCGATTTCTATAAATAATTAAAGTATGATAATTAACAGAGCATAAACATATGAATATTTTAGGATTTTGACAATAGCTGACAAATGCAAGCACACGCAGTGCAAGGAACTGTCTGTGTGGGTCTTTTATGACCTCTGAAGTATCTAAAATATTAAATTTTTCAGAGTTGAGCAACATTTTTCCATGTTTTTTTTAAGATCAGTAATAACCCTGAAAAACCAAAATATTCTGGTGAAATACCCAAATCCAAACATGAGAGTATTTTTTTCTACATGAGAGCACTATTCAGCCTTTTGATGAAATATTTTCAGGATAGGTCCCCTAAGTACAGATAGATCTTTTAGAAAGTCTTAAGGAGAATTGATTCATATTCTTAATCGGTCATAGTAAAAAAAATTAGAAAAAAAAAGTTTTTTCTATTTTCTGAGAACTAGGATTTAATTCTAGTGCATAGTGATCATATTTACTAACAGCAGACTCTGCTGTGACAATAACTTCTCACTGTATTATATATATACCAAGGAACTTTTGGGCAGTCAGCTGCAAAAGACACTGCAAGAACTGACTTCTAGTCAGTTCCCAGAAGAGCTTGTAAGGCCTCAAGCAAAATTTCCTCCTCATTTTAATGTTCAGAGCAAATAATCTGAGTCTTAGCAGAATGCTACTGGACCAGGACACTGGAGTTTTTCAATCATCTCTCTTTCATTGCTTGCAGCATACTCCCACTACTGTCCACATGTAGAGGGCTACATATAGGAAGAGTTCACTGCATATATGATTCTAGTTTGGGCTTATGCCTTCTCAGCAAGAAAAATGGAGAAAAACTTATTAATAACAGAAACTCTGGATGAGTTAAGCAGTGTTTCCAATACTGTGTCAAACTGTTTTTAATATTCTGTTCATTTTTTCTCGTGGTTTGGTAGAGGTAAAACACCAAGGTGTCTTCACAAAATGAAACATGAAATTTTTGAAACTGAATGGAGAAAAATATATTAAGGAATAATAAGGAAAAGAAATGGTTATTATCCTCTTTTTAGATTCAGGTGACTGAATCTGTCATTTATGAAATTCAAGAGAATGTGTGCATGGTTGGACCTCAATTACTCACTGATTGAGAACTAATATTTATTAAAGAGTTTACTGATTAAATAAATTACCTTGCATATAGTTATCAAATGCTTAAGGCAGCTAGGAATGACAGGGGAAGGGGAAGACAGACCACAATCAAGTGAAGAAGTAGCAGCAAATCAGGTTGGCAAGCAAAGGGTACAGATGATTTAGACAGAAGGGACACTGAAAAAAATACAAAACAGTACCCCCAAGTATAGTTACACAAAGAAAAAATTGTCGGCAGGAAAGGATTATGGAATAAGATCTAGATACCTTCTGGAGGCTTCTGGGAAAAGGAAAGCATGAGTGGATACCTCTCTAAAGTGCTCGTACAGTAATCCATGCACCATAGGGAAAACCAGGAGAAATTAGGAGTCTGTGCACAGTTTTAGTGCTGCCATCTCAGTGGGTTGACAGAGAGCTGGTGGGGAAGCTCACACAGCTGCAGTCCTGTGATGGATGGGTGTAGGCTCTTTAAGAAGAACACATTAGGAAGGCAAGGAGGGGGATTTGCCCTTTATTTGAGAGCAGAAGGAACACATGGATCTGTGTCTGTGCACAGGAGAGGAGCCAGTCAAGAGTTTATGGGTCAAGATTACAGCACTAATCAAGAAGGACAACATTTGTTGGTGTTTTCTTCAGGCCACCTGATCAGGTATAAAATAGATGAGACCTTCTTCAGGCCTCATTTGGGGAGAGAGGGGAGAAAACTGGTGCTTACAGGCCCTGATCCTTATGGGGAAACACAGTTAACCCAGAATTTTGTGGAAGGATAACCTAACAGAACACAAGCAGTGCCGGATGCTTCTGGAGCGCATGACGGACTGTTTCCTGGTGCAAGTGAATCATTAGCCTGTGAAGGAAGATAGCCTGGTGATCTGATCCTTACAAGCAAGGAAGAGTTGTTCAGGCATGTCAAAGCTGGATACAGTCTTGGATGCAGTGATTTTTTAATGATAGAGTTCAGAACTCCAAGAATAGTAAGCAGGGTAAAAAGCAGGATAATGGCTGTGGACTTGAAGGGAGCAGAATTTGGCCTTTTCTAGGTCCTCTCCCCTTTAGGATGGTACTGAAGAGATGATAGGTAAAGGGGAGCTGCTTGATTTTCAAATATCACTTCCTCCAAGCTCAAGAATGGAGCATCCTGATGGATGGAAGGCAAGAAAAAGTGGCAAAAGTACTTGCACTTGATGTACTTGGTGGTGGGGATAAAAGAAGATGGAGCCAGACTTCTCAGTGGTTATCAGTGAGCACAAACTGAATTATACGGAACTCCACATGAAAAATATTATTTTTAATTATCTATTTATTACTGATACAGATTGCCCAGAGATGTTTCAGGGTCTCCATCCCTGAATTATTCAAAACCCAAGTGGACGTGGCCTTCACCAACCTGCTCTCTCTGACCCAGCCTTGAGCAAGGGTATGGACCAGATGATCTCAGGGGGTTCCTTCCCACCCCCACCATTCTGTAATTCTGTGCTCTTGCTCCTGCTCAGGCAGGCACTCTGACCAGCTGTATCTGCTCTGTTACAGCTAATAGAGCTTCCAACTGTTTCATCTAAACCCCACACTTCCAGCAATAGCACCTGCTCTTCGGTTATTTCTCATCTTAAACAGCAGTGCATGTAGCATATGGGATTACTTAAGGACCTTGCTGCTCAAAGGAGAATTCTTAGTTCTTACTTTCCCCAGTGACCTTTATAGCCCAGTACTGCAAGCCTCCTTCAGGTTAAAGAGAACATTTACTGAGGCACATTTAGACATAATTAATTGCTCCCAATTTTAATACATATAAAAGATATTAAATTTCCTCATTTTTTATTACTTGCTCCTCTTGAAAAGTGATGCCTTAAATATTATCAAATAAAATTTTTAAACAGAACAGATTTTGCACCTGGCTTCATTCCCCTTAGTTATTGAGACACTAAAAAAAAAATCACAACTTTTTTTTTTTGTTTTCCTTCCTCTGCTTTTCACTGTTATGTTTAGCTGTTTGCCTTACACAACTACAGTTCTTGCCCCTGTACATGTTCATGGCAGCAGTTTTTAAAATTAAACGGTATAATTCATACTGAGTTCAGTGCATTTGACTCCTAAATATTATATAAACACTGTTCTGCAAAATGTTACTCTTTCAGGAGAGAAAGGTGTTTTTCAAAGCATTTTCCATCCATTTTCTTGTAAAACTGCTACAGTGCTCTCTGTGGAAAGGGAGACTGGGTCATGCAATGTAAAAACTGTGCATCTGTCTGGGATTCCAGCATGAGAGGCTGTGCTAAAAAGGGGATGCTGATAAGATGGATCATGTATAGTGCAATCAGATGAACACAATTAGGTCTGTCTAGGGGTTACACCATCTTGCCATGGAGGTAAAGCAAGCCCTAGATATCAGGGGTGCAAAGGTGATTAAAAACTTCCATATGTGCTTTGAGCAGCTCAAGACCAGCAATGTGGTTTTGCATTATGCTTTATGTGATCTCACTGTGCTACTGATGAAGGGGTGTTCTTCACTCCTGCTTTTCCCACGTCCTCCCCTACTTCCCAGACCGGATTATGCTTCAGCTGCTATCCTTCTACACCTCATGGATTATGCTGCTGCAAGTGAGGCAAACAGATCCACAACTTAATATAAAATAACCCCTTTGGTGTTCACAGCACCCTGCATTCACCATGCAGCCAAAGAAGTGTCAGCTCAAACACAAGTCAGCTCTGCATGACTAAGGTGAGTGGCAGACAGGAGGAAGCCCTTTTTGACATGTGTGCCTTAGATCTATTTAAGAACAATGAGCCAGGTTTGAAGAACTTGATCTTCTCCTTGACTATGTGTCCTGAGATCCTACATGGCTTGACAACTGCTCTAACCTGAGCAAAGCCTGGAAAAGTTCTATCGCTCAGTCTGGAGAGCACAGAAATGATACAGTGCAATAAGATATTTTCTGGGATAAAGGAGGCAATTTTGCTGTTTGTAGAACAGCAAACATCACAGCATTTCCTTGTGGGAAATTACTCAGGTACCTGGGCTGGCAGAGGTAGATGTGGGAGAGATGTGTGATCTGTGCAGCACCAGCCAAAAGCCTTGCAACAGTAGCAGCCATTATATTCCAGGTGATCTTGCTTCACGGGTTCTGTTGACTTGACCTGTCATTCTGTGATAGATGTTCTTAACTGATAGACATTTCCCCATGGGATAATATTATTCACAAATGATTTTGTGTCATTTGCACGGTGCTGAAGCAGTCTAAACTTTCCCTGGCCAGTAAATCCGGCTGTCTGCTGACCCAGTGAAAGAGGATTACCCTCTCCTCTGTGTTTCTTATATGTCTGTGGGCTTTGGATATAAACCCCAGTATATCTTATCTAAACACTGGTATAATTGATTTGCTATTTCTTTTTCTGAATAGCAAAACAGTGGGGGATCTAAAGACCAGTGACTACTTCTATTCTGTCTATGATGATGGCATTTGTGGGAGACACAATGGGAGGATTGGATTGCATTAATGTGGTCACAAAGGAATAGAAAAAAGAATTTACCTCCCATATTGTCCGTCTTTAAGTAGCAGATAAATAAATATCATATTCCATGCCTGATTTGGTCTTCAGCATATGTTTAGGAATAGCTTTTTGCTCTCACTGAAGAGAGAAGGATGATCTCCAGCATATAAAGAGAATAATTGGAATGGCTTTGTCCTTGTCTTTTCCCCTCTTTCCGTGTTCTCCAGTTGTGGTCAAGGTCTTTAGTATTTTTTTGGAAGATTTCTGAGAAGATCAAAGTATACTAGACACTGAACTAGAAAGCATACAATTTAAAATTATTTAACAATTCTACTAAAGGCATCTTGAATGTTCTGTACCTGGAGTCTTTAAATAGGAGACAGACAATGAGCCTTATGCCTGTTTGATTATATTTTTTTAAATGAAAAGTAAGTCAGGCTTCAAGACAAAATATTTTTCCAGTCTACAAATGACCTTGCCTTTCACAGGGCTCAGTTTCTGTCTGCTTGCCACTTTTTTTTTTTCCACTGAAGTTCTGCAATGGAAGCAGTTTTCTTCTGCATCTCATGGCAAGACAGCAGTTTATTCAGCATGCTAAGCAGGAAACATGGTTCTCTCATTAAGCCTTTTCTAGCCAGCAAGGAAACCGAATGTGTTTCTGTCATCTCAAGGTAAAACAGGAACCACTGATTCCTGGTGCCTGCCAGGGATTATTTTGTGCCATGTAACATGAAGATGGATCTTCCCTTGCAACATTTAACCTAGCAAAGGGTGTGTGATGGAAATGCTTGGAAGGTAGAAACAACAACTGGGGAAAATATATGTTGTTAGGTGTTGAAAGGTCCTAAAAATTAGTGTAGTTAAAGGGAATTTATTACACGCCCCTTTTCCCCCCAAACATCTTTTAGTCTTTATTTTCAAAAGTATCTTGTATCAAGCATCACCTGGCTAGCATTCTTCAGGATTTCTTTTGCCTTCTATTTGGTTCCTCCTGTAATTCTGTCATCATTTCTGCCTTACCTTTTGGCCCATCTTAACAGCTGATATCAAAGGTTGGTCAAATCCCATCTTAGGCTGCAGTATTGAAAATAGTTCTGAGAAATTTTATGGAAATGGAGCTTGCCTACCCCATACAATTATCTAAGCAAATAAATGTTCAGGACTGAGGCCAAACTATGAGAAGATCCAGATTTTCCAGTGCAAATACAAGTATACTTTTTTTTAGCAACAGTAAGGATTTAACAGAGTATGTGAAATTCAGGAGCCTGGGGAGGACTAATAGGCAGACACAAGGGTTTCTTGCATCAGAACAAGGATTTCTTGTAGGAATTAGAGATGCATAGAAACAATCTGGATATGGCTTTCTAACAGATAATTATTACCTTAAAATGACTTTAAAATCTTTACTTTTCAAATAAAATTTGATTTTGGAGGGAAGAATAATAAATTCAGGTGTAGAGTGAGGACTACTTTGAAAAACAAGTATTTGGAAAAAATCATTTTTGGAACAAAACTGTTAATCATCTATTAAAATTAAAGTGGTTTTAGTGGGAATAGATAAACATCTATAATTAGAAGCCATTGAAGTTAGCAGTTGTTCAGTTCAGTGTTGTTATATGTATTGCTGGTGGGTATAAGGCTATTATTTAGCATTCTAAACTACATTTTAAGGACTTCATACTGGTATGGCATGCTGTTGAGAAGCATTGTTATGGTATTGAAGCTTATTTAAGGCTTTCATATTCTTTTGTCCTCGTGTGCCATTGCTGGTAGCAGTTTCAACTTTGACTGTGTTTCAGATCCATTGCTGAACAAAGATACCGCAGACAGGCAAGGAACTGTAATCACTATTGATGAGGCTGTACTGTGGTACATAGAGCTGTGGAGTCCTATAAAATATACTGGAGTGTGATGGAAGGCAGATAAGCCAAGAGAGCTAATTAAATTACTTTTTCTCTCTATCAGGATCAAAAAAGAGTATTATTAGCAGACTTTTGAAATGAGAAGTTACTGTCTGTTATCTGAATTTCCTGCAGTTTTGGGAAGAGTTGCAGTATGCCTGTGCTTATCATGTCATCAACTTGTCTTAACCAAATTGAAGCTTAACCCTTAAAATAGGGGAAGGGTAGTTCAGTGAAAATGCAACAAAGGATTACTAAAGAGAACTAGTACCACAGGGAGTCTGTTTGTGTGAGCACTCAGGTGACAAGCAATAATGGGGAAAAGAGAGAAGGATTCTGAAAGTGAAAATACTTTCTAAAGAAAAAAAAAACAGTTACAAAAGAGGCAAAGTGAATAGTATAAAAAATACCATCTCTGAAGCAAAGAATTAGAAAATAGGATCTAAATCCTACATTTTTATTTTCTCTTGTGCCTAACACACATGAAATGGAGGAGATTGACAGCTTTGAAAATTAAAGCTTACTGTTTAGGATAATAATTTTCAAATTGGATCTCTTTATATAACAGCCCTTTCTTCCAGAATTGTTGTGAAGTGCTTTAATAGAGCAAAGGCAGGCACTGCAGCTGGGGAAACCTGGAGTGGAGCAGTACCAGCTAGCTCAGAATAGTCCAACAAAGCATTTCTCTTTGTATTATAATATATCCCTTCAAACTCAGTTGCCATTTCCTACAGTTTCTCCTAGGTTTTCTGGACTTATACTACTGTAATAGAGGTCTAGATTTCTACAGCCCACTTACTTCATGTCAGAAGACCAAAGGGATGGGACCAAGACTGAAGATCCGGTCTTGTATTACTCATTTTTCTCTGTGAGAGAATAAATATAGTGAGCTCACTGGGAAAACAATTCCCATCTCTGTTCAGATATGCAAGAAAGCCCTCCTGCTTCTCTTCTCAGTGAAGTCTGTAGCTCCAAGTATAGGGAGAGGAAAAAGGGAAGCCCATCTGTGGCCTCTGCTACAGAGCTGCAGGAGCCCTGGCTCTAGCCAGCCCTTCACACTTGGGAATGTGAGAGGGAGAATTGTTATGTCTTAGACAGACTGCAGGAAATAAGTCTCCCCATCACAAATGGCCTCTGAGCTGCTCCCAGGGTAACACAGTATCAGAAGCCTGTTATGCATTAAGGTGAAAGGAGGGGAGTGAATCTTCAGCCATCACAGACAGGGATGTTTATTGAAAGAGAGGAGTTATGAATTTAGATATAATACTATTTCAACTGTAAGGAACATTCCTACAATCCAGACAAACCACAAGTGACATGTGAATCAGCTTCCTCAGTCCTGTTAATTTGAAACCTGCAGCTACATCAGTTCTCCCTTCCAGCCCTGTTGAGTGCAAATACTGGGCATGGAGAGTAGATGGTTGTGTTTCCAAAGGAAGCATCAAAATTTCCAGTGATTGTTGAACAAATCATGACTCACTGGAACACACACTTCTTTTGGCAAGAGGTTCTAATGAGTTTTGGGCGGGCTACAGGGTCTGAACCGTGTGTACAAGTGGACCTGGCACTGCCACAGCATTTAGGAAATCTCACTTCCATTCCTTCTTTCTCTTCAAGACTGTTGTGTGTGACTTTGGAGACTTTGTTTTATCTATTTTGGTCCAGCTTGTCCCTTCAGGAAGAAACTTCAGTTTGTGAAAGCCTCTCATGCAATTTGGCCACACCCCTATTGCTGCCCCTGCTTTCAGAGAGCCAATACTCCTGTCATGGGTAAAAGGCTCAGGTCAGACTGCTTTCTGTACAAAAGACAAATGATTGAACCCCACTTAAACAGAGGCCTTGTGCTGGCTCCCTGCTCTCTGTATTCCACTGGGTGCTCTTTATCCTTCAGAAAGAAAGAAAACAATCCAAAAATGCCAGAAAGACGAATGCAAAAGCAAAACACTTCTATTTGCTTGGGTTAAATACACAGATCTTGAATTGTTTTGGTCCATTTAAACATTACAATACCAAAACCAGCAATCAGCTCCTCTGGATAATTTTAGAAACTGTCTTTCCCAAAGCCAGCAGTGGTATAGTAGCGTGAGAGTAATGAGCAGTGACAAATTATTTGTGCTATGTCCAAGGGAAACTGTTGGCATTAACTTGATGCAGAGTCTTTGTTACCTTATGAATAAGAAGTGCAGTTAATATATTATACTCCATGTGTCTTCCAACCCTACCCAGAAAATAATTACACTTTATGGAAAGTTAAGTAGGCAGCAAACTAAGCAGTATGAAAACCACATACAGTAAAACTCCACTGGCTGCAAACACTGAACAGTTGTTTTGTCCTTCTACTTTGGAGAACTTCATAATTATACATTTAGTGCTACTGAGGGATCCACTGTGCAATTACACAGCCCAGCAATAATGGCACCAGTTACTGTGCAAATACAGGGAGCCACAGGAGATTAAAACAAATGCATCAGCAGCAATATGTAGGAACAAGATGAGAACAAGTAGTGGGTCCAGGTGTTAGTCTGGTAGAGAGTTTATGGAGGTTTTTTCAATTAAGATAAGAACATTAGAGCAGTGACTTTGTCCTCCAAAGCCCAAAGGGAGTTGGTCTGGTTTGGTAGGAGCCATGGCATCAGCTGACCAGGGGAGACAATGCCAGGGGTGTTCAGCTGCACAGCCTGTTTTCTGGCTCACATGGGACTGGGAAGTGGTCTGAAGGAAGTGTAAGTCCTAAAGGGATTGGAACGGAGTTTGTACCTTAAAACACACTTATTAGAGCATAAAGAGAGTTCCCACTTCAAAATTATCTAAGCATCTCACAGTCCTTACTAAATCTATTGTCACAATGCCTTTATGTGACAAAGTGACTTAGATATTTCACTTAACTTTTAGGTGTCCTAATCTTTGAGCAATAACTCCTGTCTCACTGCAGGGACAGACAAGCCCTTCTGAATGGGAATCCCAGCTTTTAGAAGAGCTGTGAGAGGAACAGCTGAAGCTACACTGTGGGAACTGATGAGGAAAGGAGAATTGTTTGTGGAGGACAATGGAGAGTGTCTCAGTACTGAGTCACAAAACAGCTCTTAAACCTTCCTTAGCCTAGACCAACCTTCACAGGCTATAGGTTGGTGTCCAACTGTGCATCTGCAATGACTCTGCTCTCTGCAGTTTTCTAGAGCTAGATAAATTCTTATGGAGTTTAGCTACAATTTACTGCCAGACCACAGACTACTGTGCACAGACTACGTGCTCTCAGCTGTGCCTTTCAAGACTGAAAGATGTCATTGTTTTTATTTTATAACACAGTGGATTGTATTTCCAGTGCAGGTTCCCCAGACTTCTACACTAAATCAACAGTCCATGTAGTCTACTGATTGGAAAATGAACCTCTAGGCTCTTGTCCAGCTGAGGTGGGGCATTCCAACATCTTTTGTCTTCTAGGGAGAACCACAATTAGAAAGCATAAAACTGTTTCCCAGTTAGCAGAGATTCCACCTCTTCTGCTGAAATTGGGCTGAAGTTAAAAAAAAAAAAAATACAAAAAGCAATTTCCACAGGATGGGAGTCCAGCAGAAGAAGACAACGTGGCTCAGTAGCTCTGGGGTTACTTCACGGTCTTAGGAGGTGGGAAGCTGGGGCCATTTCTAAAGCAAGTGGCTTTCACTTTTTACTCCCTCTTTCTTTGCCCTGAATTGCTTCCTTGCCAAACAGGAGAGATATTTAATCCTTTCAAAGAACCCTTTTGGTTCAAGTAGTCTCTTGGTAGTTGTGACTTGGACACAGGACCTCTCTTATGGCCTTCCTAAAGGCCTGCCTTTTTAAACTGATTCCTTTACCATCTCCTCTACCACCAGTCAAAGCTTATTCCACTCATTTAAGGCCTTGAAAAACACTTCCTGCCTCTTGTAGAGTAGCTTTACCTCCTGAAAAGCTGCCACTCCAATTTGAAATTAGCATAGGAAGGAAAAAGACAGAATTTTTCCTGTTTCCTACATCTGTATAATTTAATGTTTCTCAAAAAGTCTGCTTTCCATTTTCCACATAATTTTTGCAAACTTCTTCCTCTGCCTAGTCTGTCATCTCATCTTTTTACTTTTCCTGTTACATTGACTGGCAATGCTTCCTTTCTTTCTGATCTCTTAGAGCATCCTCCCTTTACAGTCTAGATTTGCCTCATGATTATGTTGAATACAATTTCTTTCAGAGTTCAATAAATCACACTATCCAAACTATCCATCCTTTCACAACTGTGCCTTGGCTTTGAGATCCAGACAAAGAGCATTCATGTAAGTGTACCTTTAATGGAGAGCCGACTGAATGCAAGCCTGACTAATGCCTACAATAAGTATTTAACTTACTTTAGTGTTACTATCTAAAAAGGTCTGTACTTTCTTTATGGGAAGCTTCTTTCAGAATTAGCTTAAATCAAGCCTGGGAAGAGACGTAATTTGAGTATTCTGCTGCTTGGCTTGCAACTCATTTGTAGACTTATTTTATGCAGTCATTATCGCATTTATATATCTTGCAGAGTTCTGTTAGGGTCTGGTTTCTTCACAGGTGGGAGTGGGAACTGCTGTCTCTCAGCAACTGCTTACCAATTCAAATTAAATTAATTTTATTAAAATTACAACAGCACTCTCAGCACACTCAGCTAGTTCATTGTAATAGAAGTCTGAATTTATACAGCCTTTTGTCTAGAAACCCTGATGTATATTGCATGTCTAGGTCAAATCAGTTCTTCTAATACCCCTGTGAGAGAGGTGAATAAATATACTTTAAAGACTGATTTTCTTCCGGGCTTGTGTTTAGTTACTCAGATATATTTATAGCCTTAAAAAAAAATCCTGAAGCCAGTTTTAGCGTGGAATAAATCCCTATGTTAATTCTCCAGTATTAATTTTTTTTTCTCAGGTGCTTGAAGTCACTGAACTGCAGCACTTGCCAGCACTAAACTAGAGGCCTGTAAGGAATGTATGGTTGTGTTTCAGAGCTGGAGCTAGTATGCCTGCCTTTCAGAAGCGCATGAATTTTGGCTTAATTTTAGGAGTTCAGATACACCTGAGATATATGAGGCTGGACATGCCATCAGCAAAATACTCTGTAGCTGTATCTCTGGCTATGTCCTAAAGCTACACTCCTATTTAAAATCAAAGTAAACTTTTTGCATCTCTGAATTATATATTTGGTTGGAAAAGTAATCTGTTTGTTCTGAACCAGTGTATTATAAACATGTTTAAGTTGTCCCAGTTTTGACTGGGATAGAGCTAATTCTCTTCCTGCTTATTAGCTGGTACAGTGCTGTGTTTTGGATTTAGGACAAAAGTAATGTTGAATATAGACTGATGTTTTAGTTGTTGCTCAGTAGTGCTTACCCGAAGCCAAGGACATTTCATCTTCTTATGTTGTCCTGCCAGTGAGGAGCTTGAGGAACACAAGAGACTGGGAGGGGGCACAATCAGGACAGGTGACCCTGACTGACCTAAGAGGAGTTCCATACCCTATGTCATCATGCTCAGCACATAAAATGGGGCAAACTTGACGGTCTCACTGTTGAAGAACAGGCTGGGCATCGGTCAGAGCAACTCTATCTGTTGCATATCTTGTTTTTCTTGGGTTTTATTTCTCTCTCTCTCTCTCTGTGTTATTTTCCTTTTAATTACATCTCCTTATTATTTTATTTTAGTTATTGCCCTGTTCTTATCTCAACCCACAAGTTTTCTTACTTGCTTCCATCCAATTCTCTCCCTTAACCTGCTGAGGATGGCAGGACTCAGAAGGATGTGCGGTGCTCTGTTGCTGGCTGGGGTGAAACCACAACACAAATTCATATTAATTCAATTAACAGGTGTTTTGTTATTTATCTTTTTAAAACAATTCTCCAGTTTATGTAAAAGAAAATTCATCTGCTTTCTTTAATGAGAGTTTAACTATGATTGGTTTTGTCTACAGTATGTGTCTTACCTCTTTCTTTTCAAAAATTAGAAAAAAACCAAATGCATCATTGAGTTTTCATAGACACCTATATAAATTCAAACCACATTTTATATGTATTATCATTAATACCATTCCCCTTTCCCATTCATACCTTCATCTCAGCTGTTAAAATTGCAATGTTCAGTGTGTTCTCCACATTCGACTTGGAAACTACATTGCTTATGTCCCCATCAGTGAGACAGTTGGGTATGTTTTTTCATAAACATGTGATACAAATCCCCATCTAAATGGGATGATAAACAGTTTTAGTGTCAAGGGTTGCAGCCTGAAGAACATCTACCTGTTTCTCTGTTCATCTCTCATATTGGAATCCCTCTGTGAGTTAATTTAACTCGCTAACCTGGCTGGGAAGTAACTGGGAAAGAGTGACAGGGTCATTTTCTTCCACATTATTGAGCTGAATCAGCTCAGAGAACAATATGAAAAAAACTTACTTTAAGGGGTTCAAATGAACCATGTTTTGAAGGTGCCTGTTTCATCATGTTTCTTTGGCTCTCTCAGTAACAATTACACAAATCAATGACAATTTTGATCTGAAAGAGGAGGTAGAGTACAGGTGGCAGGTAAAGAAATAAAGGGATTGATTAATTTATCAGTTTGGCTAACTTCTTTTTCCTAAGAGTAAACCATAAATGCTTGTAGCCTGTTAAATGCTGTAGAAGAAAGCAGCAGAAATGGATTTAGAAAAAAAAAAACCAAACTTGTCCTGCCTTGGCTTTCATGAGAGAAATGGAAAGCTGAAAGGAAATTAAAATGCATCATCTAGTATTTTTCAAATGAGGAGCTCTTAACACATGTCAGAGCAATGCTATCATCAGGATGAATGGGTTTGTGGAGACTGAGCTCTCCAGCATAGCATGTACAGAGACCTGCAGTAATCCTTCACGTGGATAACCATGTACTGGTTACATAAGTGTTGGGAATATTTTTGGCAGTACTGAGTTTGCAGTTGGGAAAAAAATATTACTTGTTTGACATCTAAGTTTAAAAGTATGTTGGGGAAGGAAGAAAGAAATTGTAAGATTTCTTTAAAATTTGTTTATATAGACAGTTGAATGGAGGACAGTATGAAAGCTAAAAAAATTAAAATCAGATACTTTATACTGTGTACCTTACGGTTTTTCTCACATTTGGCACTCCTCTGTGTGAGAAGAAGTAAAAGCAGAAGAAAAGGAATAGAGGTTTAGCAACTGAGTAGGTTTTCCACTGCAGAAGAGACAAGATTGATGTCTGGGACAACTGATCTTTTAGAGCTCTGCTGAACAAGAAAGTTTGGGATTGAAACCAGGAGACCAGTTAACTTGAATTCTTGCACACAGCTGAGGCTGGGATTGGTGACCATGGCTCAGAGCAACACAGCTATTCTGTGGTAAGATCCCTGGTGCCTTGCCCCCACAAGTTCCTTGGGCAGGGGAAGGAGGTAGGAGCTCTTTCTCTGCCTTGTAGTCCACTCCCTGACACCTTCTTCACTGGTGGTCCCAGTTCATCCCCTATTTTATACAGCCCAAGGGGCATGCGCTGGTCAACTGACACCAGCTAATGTTGGTGCTGGACATGAGAGGTTTGCCTGCACGTCCCATTATGTTATTGGCACATCTGTCACTTGACAGAGAAGGTGACAGAGCACACATCTCTTCCTGTGCCTCCACGAAGTACAAGGCAGCCTTCCCAGTGGAAAGCTGGACACAATCTGAGGATGTGACTAAGTAGTCGTGGAGTTCAGCTGAACTCAGGGGAACCCAGGAGCCGAATGAATCTACGCCTACATTTTCAAGTTTCTGATGTTCCAGACTGGTTACTTTTCGAATGAAAGTGTTCCCTACAACTTGGCAAGAAGCATAGTCATGTTTTATTCCTTTCAAGAAAACACCCACTTAATTCTGTTATTGTTTTTTCAAAGTCCTCATTCTGCTGTAATGAGAGACAATGCAGTGCAAACAGAGAGAGATAAATTATTAATTAAACAGCCCTTTGCTGTTTTGCTACAGACAGTGTCAGTGTGCTTCTTCAATTCACTCCTGTCTTTTCCTTGGCAAGCCACAAGCTGAAGATTCCCCCTACCTCCAGGGTACAGAAGAAAGAGAGGGTTGTGCTGCAGGCCTGGAGACAATTAGGATAATTAGAGCACCTGAAGATCCTGATACAGTCTTCGAAGGGACATAGGCACTGATATGGGTAAGAGGCAACAGTTTCAGTATACAATCACCTTGGGGTTTTTTGACCTTGCCTCTACTGTTAAAAAAATAGAAAAGCAGGGAAAGATCTCTATCCCTGAGAAAAAGTGGTTAACAGCACTTGAAAACACAATAAATTTTGTGGATAACTTATCTCCCTATTTAGTAAATGCTTACAAACCAAAGCTGAGATTCCCTGCAGGAGAGTTCTCTCTTGCTGAGAGGTGTCAGCACATAAACAGTCAGGGGAACAGACCAAGTGGATAAGAATAGGATTTTCTTTTTCTTAGCGGATGGTGTAGTTTTGGATGGAAACAGATGGCTACACCTGTAACAATAACAAAAGAAGAGCAAGGACCTTTTCACTGGCTCTGAGTGGCATGGCCCAGCCAGATTCTTACTACTTACTGAGTCCCTCTAGCACTTCTGTACCCTAGCTGGTAACCCAAAAACAGAAGTAGATTTTTGTTTTTCTTTCTTTTTTTTTTTCTTTTTTAAACTTTCTGAAATAGTGTGAGATCAGTGCATCAGCCCATCAGAGTGGAGGTTACATAGCACAGTGCTAGGTAGCATCTGCTGCATGTGCTGAGGTGTCTGAGGCAGAAAGGTTTGCTGGGATAATTTGTAAGACCTATACAAGGCAGAAAAAGCCAATTTAAAGTTGATGCTCTCTTACTGATGTTTATCAGTTCTCTCTAGGGAACGACTTCAGAACGATTTTGGCCTTGGTAGAACTAGTTGAAAAATTAAAAAAGCACCAGTGACTGAGCTAGAAACCAAGCAGAGGAAATGAGCCAGGGTACAGTGCTGACATCCCTGGTTGTGTTTTTTATGAATGTGGATGTACCCTGGGTATCGGCTGGGCCACTCTGCCCTCACACAGATTGAACTGTTATGTAATTTATTTCTAGCTCCATCATAATATCAAGATACATAAGGTAGATCCATTAAAATCCGATACGTTTTAATAACCTTTTTCCAGATTGACTTCAGAACTTGAAACTCCACTCAGCTGCTTAAACTCTGTAAGTATTTACTGTTCTGCTAGAACATTTTCCATAAACTTCAATGACAGATAATGAGAGACACATCAGCCCTGACAGGAGTAAGCCATTTCAAGTCCAGGTTACTTCCAAATCATCTTTGATCCTGTCCATCTTGCTTAAGCGACACAATCCAAGAGACTTAATTCTATGCCTAATCAAAAGCAAAACACAGAGTCAATTCACCAGAGGTCCATAAAGCCTGGAAGTTTATTCTTGGCTTGTGAGCCTTAGTATTTCTACTGTTTACTCAAAGAGCTTCCAGGGGTGGGAAAGGTACACCTCTCTTCCAGAAGGATGTTGTGAGGATAAATAATCCATAAAGGAATAGAAAATATCCATTGGTTAAACTTGCAGTTGACAGCAGTTTGGTGACACAGAAGTAATGCAGACAGATGAATTAAATATAGGAACAGAAAAAGCACCCTATACTTGCTGAACTGGAGACTTCTGGAAAGAAATGAATTAAAGAAAGACCTTGGAGTTGTACTTACCTCAGTGTGAGCTTTCAGTGGACTTCTGTCATCTGAAGGATTAAAACCATTCTAGACGTTTGAACAGGGAATCCCTCCAACTCTGGTTTCTATTCACATGGCAGTGATACTCTATCACAGTATCTTGCCTACTTGTATTGATCATGTCAAAAAGAGTGCAGATATACTTGTACTCAAAAGGATCCCTGTAAAATGATCCACAGATTAGAAACAACATTACAACATGAAGGCAAATTCTGTGCTCTATTAAGCTCTATTCTGTGCTGAATTCTGATGATGGAAGGAGGTGCTTCTTTTTTTTTTTTTTTTTTTTCCTGGAGAAAAAATAAGCACCTGAAAACTGAAGTTATACAATTTAAGACATAGCATCCTATTAGTGTAGATAATTAAAACTTTGAAGCATTTTATCCAGTTCATGTCTCTATACTTGGGAAAGATCTACTGTCTCCTGATATCTTTCAAATGAAATTGTGTGTCAGTCAGAGGACAGGTGCCTTAATCCAGCTACAGTTTGTACAGGTCTCATGGCCCCTTCTGGCCCTGGAATGAATTAATGCAAATCTACATCTGTGAATATTCTGCTTAGTTCTGGGTTTGGTCACAGAGAGGGCAGAAAAACAAAGTCCTCAGAATACTGATAACACTTGTATCTTACTGTTAAGGCTGCAGTGAAAATCAAAGCTCATGCCTAAAGCCTGTAGCCAGTTGCCCTCAGGGTAAAGGAGTGTGAACATGGGCTCTAGACAAAAAGAACTGAGTGAAAGCTAGAACTTTAAATTCTTAGTAGAAAAAAAGTAGCTTCTGGCAGTTTGTGTGGCATGCACATGAAGTTACTGTGGAGTAATATATATTCATGTTAAATCTACTAATAAGCTTGAACTACAAGGTTCTGTTGCTATTAATACTCACAGCCCCATGAACTGGAATGTTAATGAACTCTTGAACCCTATTTAGTGTGAAATGTGCTAAGTGTGTCAGGCAGGAGAGAAAGACAATTAATGGGCTAGTGGATGACGTCCAGGTTAGGGAAGGCTCAGTTAATGGGAAGTCGAGAGCATGGAAGATAAGACATCATGCATTGTCAGGAGCCAGAATTTTTTTCCCAGCATTAAATCTTGTCTAATTTAGACTATTCAAGAACTACTAAAAATCTGGTTTGGTTTACTTTTTAAAGGCTCCCAAAGTAAGGACCTGTCTCAACGGTTCTGTCTTTCGTGTGTTAGAATCCCGAACTCTACTTTTAGAATAAAATTTTGAAAATAGACCGCACTTTAATCTGACAACAAAAACAGGAGATAAAATTTGCTTAAATTCTGATACATAAATCTCTTACATATAACTATATGTGTGAATCTGTAATGTCTACGTATACCTCCTTCAGTATTTCTATGTACCGCTTTCTTTATGCTACATAAGTTTAGTAGAAATGCTATCAGTTCATCTGGTCAAACTTGTAGTAAACTAAAAAGACAGATGAAGAGGTAGACTTAAAACTATTTTGGGCTATGAGCATTGATATCCCTGCAATTTCTCTCTCTTTCTCAGGAGAGACATGGGATAGGGATCTGAGATTGTGTGGCTGATCTCTGAGTGGATGCAAGTAGATGATATTTGATGGCTTGTGACAGGCAAAGTCCGACAGCAAAACAGCTATTCTCTAAAATACAGTGTTTATTCCACTGCATGATTTGGGCATTTGAGCAGTTGGGCATCATCCTGACTTTTAAAAATCATTTTTGCTTTGTGTTTAACCCTGTAATTGTGACACCAGTCGCCCCCTTGCTCCTATTTTAATAATCCCACTTGGACATCAACCATATGAAACAAAATAGGAAAGATTGTATATCAAGGTCAGATGTTTAGGATTTTCCTTGCCATGAGTCATATCTTCACCTTTATAAACACACATTTCTCACTAAATCAATCACTCCCAAAGAGAATAAAACTCTGACCAAGAAGGAATATGCTGCCTTTCCCCGTTGCCCTAAAATACTGTACAAAAAACGGGCTCAGATTTGTTGATGTGGTTGTCTGCAGCCAGTGGGAAGAAGGTGCAGGAACATTTCCAATGTATGTCCTGAGCCAGCCATTGAGAAGCCAGCACTCACTTTTCATACTCTGGAGAGGAGTAAGTTGAATTGCTCCTAAAATATTAAGTAAATGTGGGGTTTGGATCTCTTTCTCTTCCCTGCTTTTCTAGAGCTTTCCATTTGACAAGCTTTCTATGTGTCTCAAAGTCTGAACAGACTCAAGCACATCTTTTGCTTAATCAGCAGGTCAGGGTGATGTGGAGACAATACACACACAGCCCCTGAGAACAGAAGACTTGCATTTGACAAGCAAGTTTGAATTTACTGCTTCTTGCAGCTGTTGAGGGGATTTCAGTCTCTGCATTTATCATGCAGCTCCTTAGTCTAGAATTCACGTGGAGTTTAAAATCAACAAATTAATTTAGTGTCTTGCAAAAAAAGTACATAAAGAAAGACAGGGAACATTTGGAAGGAGAAGTAAAATACAGCTCTATCCATGATCTGCTATATGAGCTAAGGTGAGTTATTTCACCCTCAGTCTCTGTTTCTTTTTTATCGTTCTTGGCTATTCAAGTACAGGCTCCCTTAAGACAAAAATGTGTCTGTCTCTATTATAGTCAGACAGCGTTTTGCACAAGAGTGTCTTAGTCCCCAACCATAGATTTGATGATTAGTAATGCAAATAAATTCTGAAACTAAGCGTAAACAAGAAAAGCCAATGGGGTGACATGAAGTGCAGGGAAATGGACCGAAGCTTGCCCAATTGATCCTCATTGAAATCACAAGATTTCATTCCCTTTCCTGAAGAATTTCCTTTGAAATCACAGGACAAAGTGGAACAAACTCTCTGGCAAGGAGATATGACCAAATCAAAAGGTCATTGAAAAAAACCGGCAAATTTGTGAATGGACTGACTATAACCAAATGCACTCAGATGAAACGAGGTGCAGCTGAAAGCACTAAAACTTGCCAAAGTTATTCCCATTGAAATCCCTAAACGAGGGAAGAAAGGTAAACAAAGAGACTGAGAAGAAACTGGAGAAATGAAAATTTAAAAAAAAAAATTGACTTACCACACTGGTAATGTGTTTAGTTTTGTAAAATGCAAATTTTGTACAATTTTGTTATAAAGGGTTGGTTATAAAAAAAATCATAAATTATTTGGGCTAAAATGGTTATCTGTTGTATCTTCTATCTACTCTTAGCTGAGATTCTCCAAGGAAAATGTGATTCTCCCCATTGCCCAATAGGTTTTTTGGGTATCAGGAAGAACAATATGTTTTTCTGTTATGAGCAAGCACAGGTACATCTGGATAGTTCTAATGGATTTATAACACACTGAAATTAAAGAGGCTACCGACGATGTGACACTCATTATGATCCAGGACACTCCAAGGCACACCTCCTTTAGGCTAAGGATAAAGGTGTATAGATTTATGAGCTATGCCATGCAAGCTAGCTCTGGAAACAGAAGAGAAATAAGCAAGTAAGTGTGTCTCTGTGCCCTGGTTAATTAGCATTGCCAGCAGACCAGGGTAATTAACTTATGTGCTGTGATGAATTAATGCTGTCCTGTGTGCGGGGTTCAATTGGATATCTCTGCCAAGCACTGGGTAATATTGTGTAAATGTTCCAGCTAGTCCAGCATGATGCACAGCACAGATCCATCCAAAATCAAGCTGTGAAGATGGATCAATCTCATCTTAGAATCACAAGCCATTTATCTGTGTAGTTCAGGTAGGAAAAGTGTTCACCAACTGCTACATTACCCTGATGTTTAAATACATTACAGGGTTTTCCAAACTTCATTTGTAGCATCAGGCAGGAGAAAGTGCCAAGAGCTTAATAACAGGTGAGAGATACTAAAGTCATACTTGTTTCAAAAACATTTAGGTAATGATTCAGGAGGTAGAAATGCTCCAAACTGCTCAGCTTTCAAGCATAACTGCTTTTTGACAGATAATCTCACGAGAGAAACCAGGCAGAAAAGACAGGATCACCTTTTCCTACCAGCAGACAGACCACGTTGAGTAAGCATAGTGATGTAGAAGACTATGAGGTTGATATATTAAACGCGACAACCCCACTGTATGGAGCGTGGACTACTGTGTGGCGTATGTGTATTGAAGTTGACCTGTCAAAATCAGAGTAAGAAAGAACCATGGATTTCACTTATTTTGGAAGGTATGAGTCTCACCAAATGTAGACATCCACACTGGAAATGTCTATATCTGAGCTAGTCACTCCCAATTCAATGGAGAAGATGAACTTTCTTGGTAGAATACAGATAGTGCAAAAGAAACCATCTAAACATGGCTCACTACAGACAGGCCTATTTTAATTTCGCTTGTATTAGAGGAGGTAGCTCAAAATTATTAATTTACATCAACATGTCTGCTAATACTGCAGATGTTTAATATTATGTCAGATAAATCCCACTGTCTGATTTATTCTCATCTGATATTCATGAATAGAATTGCATAGCAACCTGCATTATTGAAATATGGTAGTGATGAATATGAATGAAGAGTAAGATCTATGCCTTATTAGATGATAATAAATACTCTTGGCCACACCTAATTTTTTTTCCCTGAGAGAAAAAATGTGTGTGGCAATAAAGGTGTATGGAAGAACATACACATATTGCATGTATAGAGCACAGCACATAACACTTCCTAAAACACTCAAAGATGGCTAGAGGAGGTCTTCACTGGACGGAGAGCTGCCCATGCAAAGCCACCTCTGTAATCCATGATCTCATTAAAAACCAGTTCAGATTCTCTGCAACAGGAACTTTTCAAGGGTATGCAGTCAGTTTGAAGGTGCTGTCATTAGGTACACACTCACATTCATCCTCTGCTGTCAACAGAAATGAAATGGCACCTTCATAGGTCACTTCTGAAGATCTGAGATGTGAGCACCTATTGAAAGTTTGTCTCATCGACTGACTTTGTAATCTGTGCCAGCCTTTGTTATGAAAAATCTCTTCTTTGTTATATCAATCAGTCTTTATAGGATGACAGTGTAGTAACTTTGTTAATATACATTAGTCCACATTATCCACTGTATTGTAAGGGGGTAGTAAAATTTGATTTGGTTCATGCTTAAGTAAAAAAAACTAAAGGACCGACCAACTCTGTAAATAAATATATTATTTCTTGGAAGCTTAGAGCAGCCCATGAAGGATAAAGGACACTCCTGGGAAACCAAGATAACATCAGCACCCTCGTCCCTCTAGTGTCATAGAATCATTTAGGCTGGAAAACTCCTCTAAGATCCTTGAGTCTAGCACTGCCAAGTTCACTACTAATCCATATCCCCAAGTGCCCTGTCTTAGAAATAGCTCCAGGTATGGTGAGTCAACCACCACCCTGGGCAGCCTGCTCCAAGCCTTGAGGAAACTTTTCATGAAAACGTTTTTCCTAATATCCAATCTAAACCTCCCCTAGCACAACTTGAGGTGTTTTCCTTCTGTCCAATTGCCTGTTACTTGAGAGAGTAGACTGATGCCCACCTGGCTACAGCCTCCTTTCAGGCAGTTATAGAGAGTCATAGAGAGCAATAAGGTTCCTCCATATTTAGCTAAATATTTGAAGGCTACAAGATTCCTAGGTAAAACCATAATCAGAGTGACGATATTTGGCTGGGACCCCTGATATACATGAACAAATATGTACCTAGGTAAATCTGTACTTGGCATCCTAGCCTCTCTCCTCAGTCAGCAAGGGTCACTTGAGAATTTTCATAACATCTTACTTTAGTATCTAATTAACTGAGGTAAGATAAATTTGAACTAACAAGAGTAGGGGATTTGCTAAATCACAAATAATAAAATTGTTACACAATCTAAATCAGAACCAAGATTACCTAGAATGAACTGGAGTGTTTGGTCTACAAGGCTATCTACATTTCTATTAAAAGTCTTTGTGTATGCAATGTTATCACTCATAATTAATTTTATAACCAAAATTAAACAGGCCTTGTACATGTGTAAGGAAATATGTTAGATAAAATCTTTTAATGAGCTGAGCTCAGATTTGTATGAACAGAATTAGATTATTCAGTAGAAGCAAGGTATATATTTTTTTTAATAGTGAGCTGAAATCAGCAACACTGGGAAAGAAAAATGACTGAATCAGACCCCAGGTTTCTAATGATTCAAAAAGATAAGGAGGACTTCTTTCCTTCTACATTATTAATAATATTTTTGCCAAATGCTTTTCAGAGTCAGGGTATTTTTAAACCCTTCACTATTCAGTGGCAAAAGAAAATAAAAAACAAACCCGCCACAAATTAACCACAAAACAAACCCCAGAAACTGCTATTTCCTCCTGCACATAGTTAACAAATTGTGTACCATCTCCTCAACTTTTAATTTTAAGCATGAATAGTATAGTCTATAAAGACTCCACACTGAATAAAACAGAGAAACTGGAACACTAAGCCATTCAATATATCACCACCATCCCCATGTGCCATCCTGATTATCTGCTGGATATTAAATATGGCATCCTGATTATCTGCTGGATATGAAATAGAGTTAAAAATTCCTAATTATGTACTGAAAACTTTTCTTTCCAACCAGAAAATACACTTTTCTCTCTGCATGCAATAAAGAAGAGTCTCTGAAACTGTCATTGAAAACTTAGTGGGCTGTTGACCTGAGAGTGGAAATAGAGACATACCCAGGCAATGCTTATTTCACCAGTATTCCTGAGCCTGTCAGAAAATGGAATGTAATACCTTTGACACTCTACACTTTAGCCCTTCAGGTGGGTTAAGCAAGGTGCTGAGTGGGGCACAATCACAGCAACCGATGGGAAACATCTGGTGGAAAGCTTTAGGTGGAACAGGCCACCTGAATCTGGTCCATACAACGTGATATTCCAGGAGCAAAAATCACTTGGCAGATTTCTGTGTTTACAACTAAAGGTCATACTCTTTCTCACAGCTTGTCCAAAGTGAGAGCAGGCAACAGTTCATATGCAGTTTGATGTATGTTCCCAGCTGACATCAGCCAGAGCAGCCATCGGAAGCAGTCCTGAGCCGCTCTCACTCCATCTGCTTATTTGTGGCCCCCTTCCACTCTTGATCTTGTGTTGGCACATGTATTTGACTGTTGTGCAATGGAAATGACCAGGGAACTGATCAGTCTGAAAAATTACCAGTCCACAAAAAAAAAAGGTAATTTTCTCCCATCTATAACTCAGTGTTTAAAGTGCCCTGACCTTGTCTGTTATGCAGTCAGTTCCTTTCCAGTGTAAAGGTAAGATATACTATGATTCCTTTTTTCCTTAAGATACGTATAAATTCAATGGGAGTGACTGAAGCTCAAGGTGACATTGCCCCAATCACATTGCTTGCAGTGTTGCAGCATTACAATTGCTAAGCTTTAACATGTCAGATATCTGTTCCTTCACATTCCAGTATTCTATTTGATTTCCTACGCAGTGCTTTTGCCTCTCTGAAAAGCAAATCTGGAAATGAGAGACATTGATTATTAGTGTATTTCTGCTCTCAAAATTAGCTTCCAGGCTTTGCATAACAAGACACAAATTATTCATGTGAGAAAACCAAGAAGTGATTTATTATCATGTCTGATTTCCAGTGAAGAATTTTCATCAGATCACCCAGGAAGGAGGCTTTCCTATTTTAAATAAGATAAATTACAATTGACATTGGAATCCAAAACATTACTCCAACCTTTCTAGTTCTTTTGGTCATACAGAAACTAAGCCCATGAATTACATTGACAGCAATGTTCATTAACAGTGTTTGTGAGCCTAGCTTGAAAAATCTGAAATCCTTTGCACAGACTCAGCTCTGTCTATTCCTGCACCACTAGAGCACTTTCCTTGCCTTGAGAAGACAATACTGGTCTTTGTCCCCATCTTACATAGGTGATGTCTGGAGTGTGTTAGGAGAAATTTGTGGGAGAAAACATTTTGACTGCTGTGTAGAAATAAATATAACAGGGAACATAATGTTTTTGGAGCACACACATGGAATACTGACGTTCAGGGATGAACACCAATGTTTTAACCACATCTCCCCTGTAGTCAACAGAAAAAACATCTTTTAATACAGACTTGCAGAATGGGCAATTTCATGGAAAATATGATGACCTACTGCTGATATAAGGCAAAAGGTTGATGAAATAAGTTCAGTTTTAAACTGAAGATTCAAGAGGAGAAAGATGGCAATGGAAGGTTGCTTTGGGAGCTAAGATTACTTGTGCTAAATGGTAGGAAGCACTCTTTAAAACAAGTGAAGACAGATAAACTGTCTTGAATGTCCATTCTTGTTCTGGAGCAGAAGGAAAATCTCTAAAGTAGTACAGATGAAAGTGAAGGAGCTCAGGGAAAGCAGTATATGGGAGTGAGAGATTTGTGACAAGGACATTTCTGTTAAGATGCATCCCTCAGTAAGACCATCTCCTCGCTCTGTCTTGATCTTTGACACCGCAGACCTTCTCACCTTCCATCTTGAGAAGCACGAGTATTGATCCCACTTACCTCCATTTAGGTTCTTCTTCATCTCTTGCTGTGGATCTGTTGGATAGCTTTGGGGATGATGCATGGGTGGTCTCAATACTCTAGAGGTCAGTAAAGAAGCAATGGCTGCATCTGTCAACTCTAGAAGAGACTGCTCTGAGTTTAGAGAAAAAGGAAGGGATGTAAGCTAGAGCATGCAAAGTTTGGTGGCTTGGAGTCTAATTCACTTACTTCATGATGCCATCTCAGATAACACCTTTGGTATCTTAAGAAAAAAAAAAATCTTAAAATTCTTAGTCATGCCTAAGAAAGGAAAATTTCTTTCCAGAAAGTAGTCATTGAGTTTCTTAATATGAAATTGCAAATACTCAAACTTGAGTCAGATTTTCATTTTAAGAAAACAACAAAACTATATATCGGTGACTGCTATGTGAGCACCTAAGTGTCCAGTTAATATTTGAAAACTCTTCAGAGCTTTAGAGCAGGGTGAAGATGATTGGCCTATCAGACTTGTGTGCTGTTCTTAAACAAAGAAAAAAAAGAAAAAAAGGACAAAAGACTCATCCATTAATCAACCTTTGCCCTAATAACCTAATGGAGATCTAAAATGAATGGGAATTTTGCTATTCACTGTAATGAAAGGTGAATCTAACTGTAGCTTCAGTTATAGTAGAGCCTGGATGCAACTTTAAGATGTTATATAAAATGGCTTTAAAATTGGTCTAATAGAATTAGACCAGCTTTTAACAGGATATATCTATTATTTCTCTCCCGTTTTCTGCTCTTACCCCTTTGGAAGTCTTGAATTTTATTGATTGTAATATCTCCCAGGCAGTGGCTATGTTCTTACTCATATTTGCCTGCAGAGTATGTGGCACATTTTATTCAATATCATATAGATATTGAATACAACAAATAGAAAATAATAATTTCTGCAATTATGGCTGCATTTCAATTAGCTTGTAAATGTGTTTGAAATCCTTAATGTGACAATATATTATATATAGGAAAAAGTAATGTGTGTCAAATTTTGTTTAGAGACCCACAGCCCAAAAAGCACATAGACTTTGTGTTTAAACATACAGACTATGTCTATTGCCACAGATTCCCACTCAAGGAAGGCACTTAAGTGGAACCAAGGAGATTTAACAATTTTGGTGATTGCAGTCTCAGGGACTGCTTGATCAGCATGTGGCCCACAGCCTTATCAAAAGGCCTTATTAATTTTCCAAGTATACAGTGAGGACTGATTCCAAGCCCTGAGGGCTTGCACGCTAAGCAGAGGACAGTTGGACAAGGAGTAAAACATGATCTAGTCTAGTCCTGTTTCAGGGTACACTGGTTTGAAATCCATTTACAATGACACAGACACAATCATTGCTTGCAAGATTCTGTTTCATCAGCTGCTGTCCATGAATGGGCATTCCCACTGACAGGTATTGGTTGCCCTTTATACAGAAATTTTCTAAACATGAAAAAAGCTAGCATGAGAAGGAAGAATGAACTGATGTGGGTAGTAAAACCCAAAATGGCTAAGAGAAGACTGATTATTTTCCAACAGCAGATATAAAACCTCACTGAGTTGTGGTTCCTCTGTGCTACTTCCATCTCCTATTAAATCTGATACTTTATTTTCCATTTAGAAATGTTTACAGGCTGTAAGGAACAACATTTAATCAACACAGTAAAGGTGCAAAAGATCAATCACTTCCTTTTTCTGGTTTTCTAGAGTGGAGTTTCTAACACTTGAATTTGTAGTGATAATTTCAGGGACAGAGTTTGGAGGCAGGAACTGGAAAAGACTTGGACTACCTCTCTTTAGAGCCAAAAATCCATTGCACAGACAAAAAAATGACATAAAGTCTTGTAATATAACACCTCTAAATTCTGAAATGTAAGTAGAATGGACCTGTTTCAAGCAACTAGCTTAGGTGCTCCATTTAAAATTATCAGTAAAAGTGTAACTGCAATATAACATGCATGTTCTGAGTTGCCCTTCCCAGCTGTCTGACTTTTTCGTTTGAATATTTTAGTCTAGGCTCTAAACTCAGCATCTCAGTCTGCTACTGAATGCTTTATATGGTAATACTGTTTTAAAGACTTGAATGAAATCCCTAGATTCACTCAGTTGTTAAACAGGTGCAGAAAAGATGGCAGAACTAAACTAATCTTTTTTTACTTCATGCTTTCGAGGATTTTTATTTTCCTACAATCTGTAAACACACTTTAAGAAAGTGACATGTTGGCAAATGCTTGAAATACTTTATACTTCAGCAGCAATATTTATGATTGAGCCATGGAGTGACTTTGAGTGAGTGACTGAGAGGCCATAACAGTCACAGAGTAATTCAGGGAGAAACATACAAAGTCGTCCTCATAAAAAATCAGTATTTTTCTCTGTTTAATTACTTAATTTCATTAAGCTAGTTACAAAGTTATAAAAATTCTGGATGGGAAGTAGACCATTGTTCTTTTCAGCTCCACAGGGAGACAGCAAGAACATCTGCAAGACATTGCCTCCCACCAGGCTGAACAAGGAAGGTAATGGTGAGGACACACATGAGAATAATCATACCAAACACAATTTCAGAAACACAATTGGGGAAACTCCAGAAGACTTGATAGACCTGAAGTGTGAGATTCCACTGTTCATTAGGAAATCTGCAGAGTTCCTGAGCATTTTGTAGTTGTATGTCAGTTTTGCCAATAAGCCAGGGTAGAATTATGCCCAAAGTCTGTCTGTTAAAGGTGTAGGTGATGAAGGAGATGTCTGCCAAGAATTCCAGAGTAAGAAGCTATGGTTATGTGCTCTCTGAGGAAGGGTCATTATCCTTTTCCACAAAAAGAAAATGCTTGAAAGTTTTCAGACAGTTTCAGCCTCTGTTGAAAACTGAGTATTAAATTTTGAAGCCTTTCATTCTTCCAGTGGAAGCCTGTTTCCCCATTGCTTTGCAAAGTCATTTACAGCTTAGGCAGTACATGAAACTTAATAATAGACTTCAACTTATTGCTGAATAATAGTAAGTACAGTGCAATGGAGAAACAGTCGTGGCAACTGTTTAAAGCCCAGCTGAACAGGACACCATCATAAAGGTGCTGACAGCACTGTTGACATTGATGCTTTTTGATGAAGTCTCTGTGATATGAATGACTCCACTTACTACTCGCAGCTACTGTCCCAGTGTCAATGTAACCAGACACAGGTAACTTCTGTGCATTGCTGACTATCAGCAGGTGTCAGGGATTTTCAGAGGAGACCCAAAGCAACTGGTAGCAGACCACATAACATTTGAGAAGAAAAAGTAGGTCCCACCCCAANCACCCTCCCCACCTCATGGATGTTATCTGCTGGACAAATCGACAACTGGACACACAAAAGCAAATAATGCTGAACTAAAGAGTATTAATTAGGATGGTGTGTCAGCAGCAAGCGACTAGAGAGTAATCTTGCCTCAAGAGTCTGCTACTCTTTGACTGCAAGTGAGCTGACTGCTGATTTGTCTAATAACTCTTCTGTCAACTGATACTGTGGGCAGAATTGCCTTGAAATTCCCAGATATATTCCATAATCAGAAAATTTTGACTAGCTGAAACTTGGTATCTCCTTTGAGAATATAAGTATCAGTGTGAAAAATGGATATGGTTTTGGGTCAAAATATAAATCCTTTAGGAATTTAAAAACAAGCTTGAAAAGTAAAGGTCTTACACATGGCTGTACATGAGACTGAAATAGAAATGGGAAATAATATATCTGAGAGAGCAAAGATTTCTTCTACTTCTCTCATATCTCTGTTGGATGCTTTCACTACTGATTCTTAGAAGAACATGGCTGCAAATGACTCTTTTTTTAGGAGGCTTTCCACAGTGTCCAAGGATGATTTTTTAAACGCAAAACATCCCTTGAATGAGAAAGACTGTTGGCCAGTTACCCTACACAATAATAATAGTTCCTCTCCCAGGAGACTTAGGATTAAGTGTAAGGAATACTACGTTACATGAGGCCACGGATTTAATGCATCAGCTTGAGGCTATGTTTGAGTTCAAACCTGCCCTGTCTCTTCACTCCATAGAGATGCAGCTAGCTGGCTACTCAGCCGTGAGCTGGAGCTGACCTCTCAGACCCACTGGAGCAGAACCCTTGGAAATGAACTAACCTTTAACAAGGACACTGCCCTGTGCCTGCCCGTGGTGTAAATGGTTTCTGCAAGAGATTCATCTGTCTTGGTAGAGATTTTGTGTGACTGTATAGACATTTTCTTAGCATTTTAAGGAACACCAAAGTACACTACAGATTAATCATCTACATAGAACATGGCATATGGGAAATTATTGTTCTTCTCACCTCTAGGAAGACAGTGATGAAATGAACCGTTTTCTCCTTCTAAATCCTGTCCTAGTCTCCCAACTGCCACTCTGAAAAAATCTAACATCAAGGATTATTTGACAATTAGATATTTGCTTTTGTGTTTGATAGACTCCAATGGATTATACTTCAACAAAAGAAAAGATCACCTTCAGTTACCTGTGAAATTTTAAACATATGAGAAGTGAGAATTTTCAATATTTTGCAATACTCCTGCTTGTTACTATGACTGATAGGAAAAAGGAATTAGAACCTCCAGAACAATCTTCCATTCATACACTTGTTTCTTGCATTTCTGATTAACACTGTGCTAATTAAATATGCAACTCAGCATGATGCATGGGAAGTTAGCAGAATAATTCTAATATTAAAAATACAGTGAAAATTTATCTCACTGTCTTACTAAACTGATACTTGTTTAACATATAACAGCAACATTACCACAAATTTTAAGGGTATATCACATTTGCAAAAATAAAACTTCATATGCGGCAAACCTGTTTTGTTTAAATAAGTGCACTTTGCACACATGTTAAAAGAATTCTACTAAAAGCATTTGAGATGTTACAGAGCATAAAACATTCATTCATAAAAATCCACTTAGAATAACAATGTGCTAGTTTTGGCTGGAGTGGAGCTAAGTTTCTTCACAGTAGCAAGTGTGGGGCTGCGTTTTGGATTTGTGTTGGAAACAGTATTGATAATTCAGGGTGTTTCGCTTATTGCTGAGCAGTGCTTACACATTGTCAAGGCCGTTTCTGCTTCTCACTCCATCCCAGCCCATCAGTGAGAAGGCTGGGGGGTGCACAAGGATTTGGGAGGGGGCACAGACAGGACAGCTGACCCCAGCTGATTCAAGGAATATTCCATACCATATGGCACCATGCTTGGCAATAAACTAGGAGGAAGGGTGGGTGGGGGTCACTCATCTGGGACTGGCTGGGCATCAGTTGATTGGTAGTGAGCAATTGTTTTCATATCAAACACTTGTGTTTCTTGGGTTTTATTTCTTTATTTTTTGTTTGTTTGTTTTTTGTTACTGAGAAAGAAATCTTCTGCTGCAAAAGAAGCAGGCAGTTGGAGGACTCACAAAGCAGGAGATATCAGTTGGTTCTCAATCCTCCTTGGTCTCATGCCCCATTGCAGTGTTCAAATCAGGAGGCTACAGAACAGGTTGAATAGGAACACTGGTAGCTTCTTTGGAAGCAGTGGTGAAACGCTACAACCCTGAGGCAAGAAGGATGATGGAACAGAAAGAACGTAATTCAGAAGCTCAGTTGTCAGACTACTTAACAAGTGTTAGAGAGCGCGTGCTCTGATTCCCATTTCTCAGGCAGTTGAGGGATTTGGCATTCAAATAGCATTTGGATGTTTCATATCCACTGGCAGTGACCAGAGTGCTTGAACTCAGGAGTGCCTGGCACCCAGAAGAGGGACTCTCCTGATATTCCTCCTGAGAGGAAGCATATGACACCTACATAGACATTCTGAGTGCCCTGGATCTGCACATCAAAGCACGGATTCACCCCACCGCACACTGGGCATTGTAGTGAGGAAATCACATACAGGAGCTTAGCTGTCCTCTGGGGGTCATTCAAATGTTCAGTCAGATGAAACCTATCTCGGTTGGCTGACAACAAAAACCAGTGAAGATAAATAGGCTTCTAAATTAGGAGCTTCAGCTTGCTGACTAAAATTAAGATGAATCTGAATCCAAATCCTGAGATACTGAAATGCTTAAATAAGAAGTACTTAATGAGGTACTTTGATCTCTCCCTTAGACTTTCAATGCCTCAGTTTTTCACCTGTAAAATAGTGATAACACCATTCTTTCTTGTAAAAAATGTTGAAGTAAATTCAAGGGTTTGAGGAGCAAGGATGGAAGCATTATCTTCACCTGAATAAGAGAAGGAGCACAACTTCCCTGAAGATGGGAGTAAAATACTTCTAAGAAAGATAAAAAAACCACAAAGTTGAAAGAAAAGCCTTGAGATGAGTACTGGTTTCCTATTGATAATATCTTTGTTTAAAGAGGGGGACTTCAGCAAGCACAGAGAGTTTTGATTTTTCTCACTTTATGATCTATGTTCCAGAGAAGCTGAAAAATACATCTGTTCATTCTAAATCTCAAGCAGGAAGCTTTAACCCAGAGTTTTGCAGATACACATTTTCAACACTTACATGATGACTGCAGTGTTGTGTTTTAGGCTTTTTTATGTTAAACTCTTTTCACTGACACTGCTACTCATTTCATACACCAACGTTTCATTCTTTCTTCCCTTTTCAAAGAACAGGTGACTGCTTAGTACTTAACCTATATTCAGTTGCAAAATATTCATGATCAACTAAAATGGTACAGTTTCCATAGATTTGTTTTCACAGCTTTACTGCTACAGAACACTGTGACCCTGGATGGAAAATAGCTGGAGGAGGTCTGGCTATGAAATTTCCTCTGTGGAAGTTATACTTCGAAGACAGTGGTAAAAAACATTACATTGAATCATTAAAAAAAGATTAGAGCAATAAACAAATAAATAAACAAAAAGAAGATGAATTGGGAGTTGATGAAACATTACCTCCAAGCAGCTTCCCTGGCATTCAGTAATTTTGACTGTGAATTTTTAATTTAAAATGAAAAAAAAAAAAAACAACAAACAAAAAACCTAAACCAGAACAAAACACAGAAAAACCTTACTAAGGAGGACTGAATTTAATTATATATTTATAAACATATCCAAGTTTTTTTGGAAGTAAAAGCCTCCACTCCTCCTCTGATGTGCTCCATGGGGATGAATTTCTGGTCTGTGGTACTTAGGTTCCACTCACCTGGGCTGAATTATATTATAAAATTCCAAGGAAACTATCAGGCAAAATCCAATAACAACAGAGAGTACTTGTGAATTTAAAGATTTCGAGTGAAGCTGATAAGTAAAATAAATATGTACATGGATAGAAATGTGAGTAAGAAGATACACCTTATGATATTTTTAGAAAATCAATGATTTTGAATTTATATCTAACTTCAATAAAACACATGTTCAGAAAACAAGTGCTTTAATCCATGCAAATTACTTCCTACAGGCTCACCTTTTGATCAAAACCTATTACTCTTACATCTGATTTTCACAGGGTTTATTTATATATTTTTCCTTTCTAGCGACCAGTATTGAAGGTTTTGAAAGGACAAAAAGCTTCACCAGAAGAGACTTGAGATGCTTTATTCTGTTGCCTACAGATACATATTATTACTTTCTAGGAGTTATATCCTAAGCCAGTAAAATCACCAGAAATTTTGTCACTGGTGTTAGTGGATACAAATGCCTTCCTGAGGATATCTAAATCTGAAGGTAGATGAAATACTAAAAAGGCAAATAATCTGGTGAAATATCATAGTTTCTATATCCCAGTTCCTTCTGTTTATCTAAGACTTTGTCACCGTGACTACAAATATATAGAGGGTCGCTAATTTAAAAAAATCCATTAGGAACTCTTGTCTTCAACTGTAACTTTTAATGATTGTTGATTTAAGTTTATGCTGATGAACCATAAGGATGATGTAGCAGGAAAATGACAATGTCATGATTTTTTTTACAAAAGGGCTTTCATAAGGAAACAGTCACAGGGAAATGTATCTATTTATGAAATATTTCTATCCACTTATCAGAAAAGGCATATCAAATAGCTTACCCTTTCAACCTGCTTTCCAAATTCATTTTTATCACAAACCTGACAAGTGTGTGTGGCCATATTTTTGTGTCCTGTGTTGAATACTCTATTGCTATTATGCTCAACCCTTTTGACAAAAAAAAAAAATTGTAATTAGTCACTGTAAGTTTATAATCTTCTCTAACTTCTTTGGAAGTTTTTGTTTCACTGGTTTATATCATTGGTATTTATCTAACTTGACTTTTTTATCAGTACATGAGATTTTTTCTCTGAGTTAGTAGTTATCTATTGTCAATAATTTTTCTACAGTAAATGAAAGGACAAGACATCCCAAAAGGGCAACTATTCACATTTATCTTAGATACTTATTCTTGAAAGGGATGGGTACTAGAGAATTTTATGTTTCTCACCTCATTATAGCCAGTACCAGCTGAGGTAAATAATATGAGTTTCTGCCCATTTTCACATACTTAATTCCAGACCCGAACTGACCAAAGAAAGAAGTCACCTTTCAAAGAGTAGTTTAAAAGCATCTTATATAAAATAATTAAAGAACATCATATATGCCAGGGAGACAAAAGTCTTTTCAACTGTTAATTTAGTTGAAGTCTTCTTGACTTGATTTTTTTGAGAATTTTCCTTGTAATCAAAGGGCTTGGCTATGACAAAAGCCTACGTTCTAATTGGGTCTTTTTAATTAAATGACTCATTCCATAAAACACAAACACTTTACAGAGAAATAAGTTAATCTAGTACACCTAATTAAGCATTATATATTGGAGCCACACATCAGTGATTTGAGTTATATCAATGGACCATTTCATTTATCGAGGCTGACAGCACAAGTTCTTAAATAAAATGATAAATGACTTCCCTTCAATGGAATGATACTTCACCTTGTCAGTTCTCTCTCTTTTTTTAATACCTTAGAGAAAGCTAAGAGTGATCAGTTCATAAGCATCCTAAACAGGCACTCTTCCATTCGGTTAGTTTCTGTAGTCTGTCTCCCTCACTAACCCTTCAGGGTTGCCTAGAGGTGATCACACTTTCCCCTTCTCTCTTGTCTTTACAATAAGATTCTATTCAAGAGCAAATTTCTATGAACATTTGTATAGCAATCATGTCTCTTTTGAAGCAATGTTGAAGACAAAAAACAACTCTGACTTTGTGAGACATACAGCTGGCTCTGTTTAATGTTGATAAGGGCACATCTCAGGCCAGGGTGGAATTTACTTTACCCACTAAATAGTGTTGAAGAAACATTTCTTTCTCTTTTGTTTTTTCTGAGAATATGGAAGTAGGTAGTTTTGCCTGAACTCATTTAATTCAGTGAAATAAAACATAATCACATTGATAAAAAGAAATGTATTGTAGCTTGCTTAAAGGAACTTCTTTGAATGAAACACAGCAAATAATCTCTTAAGTATATTTTTCATGCACCTTCAATTTTTAAAATTTTTCTCCCTTGTGCATGATGCTTTCCATGAAGGTGTTAAATTTTTATAAAAAACCTAAATATAAAACTACTATTCACTTTTGGTCTTTGAGGGAAGCTGCAATTTTGTTTCTGTGTGTTTTTATTTTGATTCATAGGCTGTACCTTTGGCTGGGTTATGTAATCTTGGATAACCAGATACGAGCCATTGTACATTGTCTTACTGAGGAATAAGCAAACTCAATGTCTGGCTTAGGAAAGACTTGGAAAAGCTTCTTTACTGTCCTTTTAGAGTATTTAGAACTAATAACTACAAAATTGTTTTTGAAAACCCTCTGGCTTCTCTTAAAATTGTTTTATCCTCTTGCAAATCGAATTCCTCTTATCTGGAGTTGTTCTATAATAAAAGTTCTTAATGCTCTCAGAGTGAATACGTGCCTGGATTACACAAGCCCTTGGAGCACTTGCCTCAATTTTGCTGAGTTACCCTGGATGTTGCAGGGTGTCCCATCTATTTCAGAGGGGCAAACATCTCTCTTACACATTGCTTTATATCCTCTACTCCTTAGTAGAGGTCCCAAAATCTTTGGGACTCTCAGATGGCACTCGATGTCCTCAAGAAGTGTTTAAGTGCAGGTTGGATGGAGCTTTGAGAAACTTGGTCTAGGGGAAGGTGTCCCTGCTCATGACAGGAGGTTTGGAAAGGAAAATCATGACAGGAAAATGATGATCTTTAAATTCCCTTCCAATCCACACCATTCCATGATTCTATGATTCTTCTTTCACAGGCTTACCTCTGAAATATTTAGAAATACTGCCAGAAGTGCAGTACCTTCCGCACTGTGGTTTCCAAAGAAGGACGATATTTATGTACTTTTTAGTTTTGGCTCTTTGAATTGCCTCCTAATTTGCTGAGACCCAATCAGGCATTAATAGAGGAAAAAGCTATTCTCACTAGTTTTGTGTATGTTGCTGCTTGACTGTGAGACAAAAGAAATCTCCAAGAAACTATCAATTTCTAGTCAAAACCAGTCTTCATCCAGCTATTTCAGGAAAGAGAATAATCAGTCATTAAAACCACAGGCACAGGCAAGAAGCTTCCCAATACTGATAAAAAAAAGGGGTGATTTCTCTTATACTGTATGAAAGTTTGACAGGATACTCAGTTTCATGTATGCTTAGAAATATTTATTTTCTTAACTTATTGTATGTCAGTGGGGTAGGCAGCCCAGAGAAATGGCACTCCTGAAGCTGGTCCCTCTGGGGCCAGCAATAGGATGCATTACAATGTGAAACACCATTGTTCTCAGCTGCTCCTCTGATTACTTCAAATGATTCTATATTAGTTTTTTGCAGCTGTACCATATGTGGTGAACCACTGTACTGGGCTTGGTTAGGATGAAGCTTTCCTTATTGCAACCCATACAGTTCTGTGTTGATAACACACCAATGTTCCAGCTGCTGCTGAACAGTATTTGATAAATGCTGATGTCTTTTCTCTGTCCCATTCTGCCCCCTCAGTGAGTTGGTTGGGTGCGGGCAAGAGACTGGGACATGGTTGGCACAATTGACTCAAACTGGCCAAAAATATTTTCTGTACAGCATAACATCATGCTCAGCAATGAACCTTAGGGAGAGTGAGGACCAAATTTTCCCAATGTAGCCATTTCTCAGAAACTGGCAGGGCATCAGTCTGCTAGTGGAAGGTGGTGTGTGATTGTCTTTGCATTCCTTGGGGTTTTTTCTTTGTTTTAGGGTTGTTTTTTTTTTTTTTTTTTTTGGATGAGGTTTTTCCCTTCTCTTGTTACCTTTACTTGTTGACATGTCTCTCAATCCATCATTTTTCTCCTTGCTTCTTTCTGTCTTTCTGATTCCCTCTCCCATCCCACTAGGGAGAGTGACATAGTGATTGGGTTGGGGCTTAGTTGCTGGCCAAGGTTAACCCACTGCAGCCATGTAGCTCCTTGTTGTCCTCTAGACACATGACGGCACCTGGCAGAGCTCTGAGCCTGCAGCAGATTAAACCCAGCCACTTTCACTGCCTTGGAGAGATGGTGCACACTCTCCCATAACAATAGCATGCTAGCAGTAGAGCCTGGAAGGAGCAATTGACAAATCTTTGTTCCTTTGCTCTGCATTTGAAAGTAGAACATAGAAGTAAGAATAAGGAAATACAAAGTTCCTTCAGCGCAAGACCAGGAAAATAACCTCCATTCTTGGCCACAACAATTCCTGGAAGCTGTAACTCAGAGCTGTGTAGGGACATACAGCATATCTAGAAAGTATTATAAAAGTCTAACCACCTTCTAGAGTTGCTCCAAAAAGTTTGTTACCTGTTTCATCACCCAAAATAGGCCGGAATACAAGTATTCAAGCATTTAGAAATATCCTCAAATTGTTATTCACGTCTTATGTCTGAAAAGGAGGTGAAGTACAGTTTTACATTTCTATAATTCCAGTTTTCAGCAGAAACATGTATGGAGGAGTTAAAAAGAATATTTATGCTCTGAGAATAGGAACGTAGCAAACCTGTGTGAGGTGGTCAGCAGGACCAGTGATCCTGACACAGTAGCCAACATCATTATCTTTACTGAAGAGTACATAAGGTCAGGAGCAGAGCTGTGCTAGTGAAGGCATAATGACCTCAAAACCTGGTCCAGGGTTCTTTGTATTTCTGCAGTGCCCTGCAAGGTCAGGGCTCTTGGAAATATGGTCCACCACATGTTGCAAACATCTCCTTAGCTAGCCAGGAATTTCTAGAACATATGCAGAAACACTGATATTCTCTTCTTACAAGTAAGTTTGAAATAATTACTCCAGAATATGTAAATTTTAAAGTTCTATGGGCTTCAAACATGATTTTTTTAATCTACTGTAGTGTGTTCAAATTGTGGCTTGGACTGAAACAAATGCTGTATTCTAAAATGGAATGGGTGGGAGGGTTAAGCCATTACATCAGTCTTGCAAGCATGAAGAGAAACATGTACAGCACAACTCTATCTGTGCATGCACGTTACAAAATATTCTTCTAAGGAAGAGTTAATAGAAGACACCCAAGTAGCCTGGCCTGGGAATAGTATCATATCCACACACAGGCCACTGTACACTGTATGTGCATTAAAGTTTGAAAGATCTTTTAAGAGTTTTTATCTTAAATTAGACCACGGCTACCATGCACAATTGGCAAGTATTTGATGTGTGAAATCAGACGTCTGCGAGATCTAAGAGAAAAGGAAAGCTGAGACAAATTGAGCTCTGTTGGCCTCTCCAGTCTGATTAGTCCATGCTGTCACTTGAAGTGAAGCTGGATCCTTGGATGTCATTCTTCTGTTGTCTTACACAGTGATGTTAGATATTTCTGCTTGTTCCCATTAGTGCCTCCTTGGAATCATAATTAATTTATATTAGCAAAGACAATTTCCATTTGCTATGGCAGTTCTCCAGCTCCCTCAGGCTTTTCAAGTAATAATAAATTATCTAAATAAGAGATATTACTTCACTTCTGTTACAATGTTTCACATTTTGAGGGTCCCTAAACCTAACCAGTAATGCATGTTTAACAAATTGGAATTCAAATGGCCTGATAGTCCTCACCCATATTCCTAATGTGGTTTTACTTCAGTGGCTTTTTTTCCTTGCATTGATGAGCCAATCCACTGATCATAACAAGCTATATTTGGAGACCTACACATGTTCTTGCTGGGAGGATTAAAAGGGTGAATTTATAGCTTCCCAGTTGGATGGCAGAACCCATTTTTCATACTCGTGTGCACATACAAATGATTAAGTGAAAAAAACCATGTTCTGTCCTCTTAGCTACAGTCAAATTCAATGATTAGTGTCCCAAATACATTCTGTCAAATTCTGAAGTTAGCATAATTGCGTCATAGTTCATAGCTCATCTTATATAATTAATAAATGTTTTGCTGTCAGCAGAAAAAGTGAGGGAAAATGCAAATTGATGGTAGGAAACGATCTGTTGATCTTGTTTTCAGGGTTTAACTCAAGAAGTTGATTTATTTTTTTCTTAGATGTGCAATACTGGAAGTCCTGCATGCATAGATTCATTCATGTCATGCTTCAACACTATTGGCAACTGTCAATAATTGCTACCATTTTATTTTGTAACTTTCTACATTTTAAGGATTGTGATTTGGCAGCTCTGTGAAATAAGTTTGAGAGTCTTGTGCTCTGTAATCTCTCATTTCTGCAGAACCCAAAGTACTACAGCAACTGAAGTGATTAATAAGTCTGATGAGAGTCTCTCCATGCTCTAATGAGTGGAATCACCTCAGGAACCAGGGATTTGCCTTTTCTTCAAAATGGATGTTAGATTGTTGCATGAACAGCAGTCCTAGCTGTATTGTACCTTGCATGGGTAACAATGGTTGAGCTTACAGATATAGTGGAGTTTGGATGCATCTCTTGTCCCATTTACAAGCTGGGGATGAAGGGATTGAGAACACCCCTGAGGCAAAACATTTTGGGGAGCCAGCTGACAAGAAGCTCAATGTGAGCCCAGAAAGCCTGTTTCATCCTGGCCTGAATCAAAAGTAGTGAGGCCAGCAGGGCAAGGGAGGGGTTTCTTCCCTTCTATTCCTCTCTGGTGAGACCCCCTCCTGCAGTGCTGTGTTCAGCTCTAGGATATTTGGCACAGGAAAGCCATGGACGTGTTGGAGTGGGCCCAGAGGAGGGCCACAGAAATGGTCAGACAGCTGGAATGTCTCTCCTATAAAGAGACCACCTGAGATAGTTGGGGTTGTTCAGCCTGGAGAAGAAGAGGCTCCAGGCAGATCTTAAAGAGGCCTTTCAGTACTTAAGGAGGACCTACAAGAAAGATGGGAACAGACTATTTCAGCAGGGCCTGTGGTGATAGGACAAGGGGCAGGGGCTTTAAACTAAAGGAGTTTGGTTTTCACTAGATTTAAGGAAGCAAATTTTTACAATGAGGGTGGTGAAACTGTGGAATATGATGTCCCATCCCTGTAAACATGCAAAGTCAGGGAAGATGGGACTCTGAGAACCCTGATTTAATTGAAGATGTCCCTGGTCATTGCAGAGGGGTTGGACTAGATGACTTTTAAAGGTTCTTTATAAGACAGACTATTCTATGATTCGTGCAATCTCTTCAGCCTTCTGCTCCTAGAACTGTATATATCAGCCATTGTAGGTTTATAAAGCCTATTCCAAACCTGTGCTCTGCATCGTCTCTGCTGTCACTGCCTCCTCTAGTTATAGGATGAATAGACAATTATTTTCCTAAGACACAGCTCACATGCACTGCAGACAAAGCCTGTACCAAGTTGTCAGTGTATTCTGATGGGATTATACAAATTCTCCAATGTTTTAGCTTTTCACCTGAGATGGATGAATAGAAGATCCATCCTCCTATTTCCATTCAGCCAGCTCAAAAGCTGGATAAACTAGCAGCTGACATTTTTTGCAGTGATTATCCAGAGAACCAGCCCTTGTGCCTCCATCTATGTGCATACATGGAAGGATGGAAAACCTAAAGGTATGTGTGTTTAATTATGGAGGAAGACGAGATGACAATACATATAAGGAAGTTTGAGTGCACACTGGATGCAAGAAAAATAAACCCTATATATGGATAAATATCACAGGAAGATTAATATGAGTAAAGCTTGGTTTTTGCAGTTTTATTGTTACTCAGCTAGGAGACAGGCTCATGTTTTAAATGGAGATGGATGATTCAATGGGTTTTTTTGGTGGTGGTGTTTTTTTGGTTGCATTGTTGTTGTTGTTTGGTTTTTTGTTTGGTTGGTTTTGGGTTTTTTTGAGGTTTTTTTGTTTGGTTTTGTTGTTGTTGTTGTTGTTTGTTGTTGTTGTTGTTGTTGTTGTTGTTGTTGTTGTTGTTGTTGTTGTAGTTTTGTTTAGGTCAAGTAGCAAATGTTTTTCCACTTCATTCTTTGTCCTTTTTCTTATCTAGCATCAAGTGTTAGGACATGGTCTCCATATGAGATGTGCTTATGTAAGACATCATGAACCACAAGATTTCAGACTGGGAGAGGTGCTCACTTTTTGTATGAGGTACAGCATTACAACTTTTCCCTGATAGAGATCTTGACATCTGTCTCATAAGCTCACCACATGGGAAAGCAAGTCTCCTGCCATGGGGAAGAGGAATTTACCACAACATGAAGGCAGGAGCTGAGTGATAATGAAGTCATTTAAAACTCCTTTAACTTCCTGCCTGATCCCAACCCTGCACAGCTGCACTGTTTTCAGTTGTTCAGACACTTTTGAAAAATGCAGGCCATCACACTGAAAAATGCCAGTGTTTCAACTCTAGAAGTTCAAATGTCATGAATTTGACTACAGATAAAACTGAAAAGCTTGGTCTAGAAATGATGAGAAAATGTCTGCACTGTTCATTATTGCCTTGCAGTTTTTGCACATTCAGAGCACGCTTTTATCGTCTCTCCCAACTGGACTTGAAACAGGGTTGGATACTTTGTAGAGTCTTTTATTTTTTTCTGAACTAAAAATATAACCAATGTTTTGAGGACCTGCAGTTAAAAAAAAAAAATCCCAAAGTCACAAAACTTACAGTGAAATAACAAAAATGGGCAGCACTGGACCATACAACTATAAAAGCTGTCCAAGTTCAAAAAGATCCATTTCCAAATGTCTAGAAAGAGGAGAATGGAAGAACAAGCACAAGGGATCCAATAATGAGAAAGCATAGTTACTAAGAGGGAGACAAAAACAAGTTAACCAAGGATAAATCCTGATTTCAGTAATTCTGAGTGCTCTGCAGGTAGCTCATCCTTGCTTCACCCTTGAATGAATCACATCGAAATTGCTCATCCTCTCCCATACCTGCCTGTCAAAGCCTGATTCTTCAACTGCAGCTCCTGCTTGGTGATTCTCCTCTGTAGTATCCTCCAAGATGTGACTCTCCATTGTTTCTGCAGAACTTCATTTGTTTTCCAAAATCTTGTATGTGATTGGATGCTCCTGATCCCTCATATTGCAGGGCCAAGCTGACAAGGAATTATTAATATTGTTATTATTAATGTTGCTATTTAAGGGATACACAAATAGCATGATGCATATTTCCCTTAATCTCCATATATTTGAATACATATACAATATTTTTATACATACCCCTAAAAATAAATCTAGTAATACGTCTAGCTCTAGCTATTCTTACCTGTTGAAATGATGGGATTTTCAAGATAATAATATCAAAACAAAACAGCCAGATGGGCATTACATAGCAGCAATATACATGGAAATTTAGGATCATTATATCTTTAATGGAAATTGCAGTACATGAAGTAAGTAAGATAATTTATACAAGTAGCAAGACTTTTGCAGGTGGTGTTAATCTCATTAATTCTTGAAAATGGGAAAATAATAAAAAATTAGGAGAGCGGACTAAAATATTGCTCTTCAGAAATTCACGCCTTGTTTCTCCTTCTAGGGCCTGGTATGAAAATTTTAAAACTTAGAGAAACATTTGAAAAACAAAAATCTCAGAATATTGCATTTGGTAAGATGAATCTCTATTGACATGTCTGTGCTTTACATCTATAAGCTTTGCAAAACATTTCTCTTTTTCTTTATAAAACAACATGAAGACACTGGTTTTTTAATCAGTTGATCTGTTTCAGAAATGCTGTAGCAGACAAAATACATGTAAGTGCACAGAACCAGGTTACTTGTAGGTATATTTATTTATGTATGTATTTTGTTAGTGAAATACATTTAATAGTATGTTTACTGGTTTTATAATATTATACAAAGATAATTTCTGTGTACAGAGGAAATTATATGTAATTAAATTCTAAATCTGAAAGAATTGAATACAGTTCCAAGAATTAAGTAACAATTACATACATTCTAATTTTGCTCCTAAGAACTTTTCTTTTTAAATTAAGCTATTTTTCATTAAACCTAGTAGCTGTGGGAAAGCCAAGTGGCAGAAAGCTAAAGCCAAATCTAAAAAGAGAGGAAGGGGAAAGACACAAAGAATTACAGGCTCATCAGTCTCAAATTTAGCCTAGGCAAAACAATGAAACAGCTGGTATGAGGCTTGACTAATAAGAAAGTAAAGGAAGACATTATAAGTAATGGCAAGCAATATAGAATTATGGAAAACAGACTTCTGCTAACTTACTTATTTAGATTAAATAATATTCAGATGGATACAAATAATAATTCACTGTAATATAATAAACTTTGGGTAAATAAATGTACCCAAATTTTCCTTTGAATTCTACTTTATTCTACAGAGGCACTTATTTAAGTGCCATAAATAGCTCAGAGAAAATAGATGGGATGTGCTGTGTCTATTGGTGCCACACAGCAGCCCAGAGGTCCTGGTTCCTTTCACAGCCCAGTGTTTTTAGTCATGTCCTATATGAGCAAAACAAAACCAAACAAAACAACCCCATAAAACTATTACCAATCCATATGGAGGAAACTGAAAGATTGAAAAAATTATAAATAATGAATGAGTTGAAGAGCTATGTGGTTCCTTTAGTAAGTAGGTCATAAGTAAAGGCTTTTTACATGGAGATGGAAAGTTCTGAATGCAAGAGGGAGTGAAGTTGCACTTCTCTGAGGGGACTCTACCTTTGAAGCAGTGACTTTGAGAGACTCATGAATGCATATTTTCCCCCTCTTCATGCCAGCCGCTCCCTCCAGCTCCTCTCTTAAAAGATTTATATGGTATGGATTTTCTATGGTATTTCTATGGTAGTTTCCTCTTCCCAGAGGCTAAATGGCCTTTATATAAAATGCTAAATAGCAGGTATAGCTATAACATGGTCCAGTGGATGAAAACAGTATCTAAAATATAGAAAACAGGAATTAGGCTCTCATTTTTAAAACAAAGTGTGACTAATACTTGCAATAACACTTCAGTGTTCTCTGAAGAGTTAAAATTAACACTGCTTGTAGTTTAAACACTGAATTTGATCAAAGAATTCCTAGGGGCCTATGCTATGTAAGAGGTCAGACTACCTTGTCGCAGAAGTACTTCCTCACCTTATAAATGTGAATGATAATATTCTCTTATGTGTTTCTTAAAGCCCAGTATCTGGGAAATGTGTTTACATTTTCAGCTTCCTTTTAAAAATAACTTGCAAAACATTGTATAAAACTAGAATCAAGGTTAAGACAGCAGAAGACAAATGGAGATAACTTTCTACTTCCTATTTTTATAGAAATTTTGTAACTTCTAAGCCAATCTTAAATTTTTTTTCTGTGCATTTATTGACAGATTACAGACCTTTCCAGTTTTCTACTTCTTCTATGCTGGCTCCCCAAAGCAGCAGTACCAATGTGTTTCTGCAAAGAATATGTCAGATTTAACTGAGTGAAGGCAAAACTCTGATTTTTCAGTGCAGTAGTCTGTTTCTTCAGTTCTTATTAAAGAACAAATGTATGAAATTATCAGGCCTCATCTTACTTTGCAGCTTGCTTAATGATTTCAGGCTATTCTCTTACATTTTATACATCTTACATTTTCCTGCTACACTGGGGGATTGCCATAAGACTTTATTGCAAAGTTACTGCACTCTGAAATTTTTTCATGGAGTCACTTAGCAAAAGAATGAGGAGTTCTGGGCTGAGCTCTGGGCTAGTCCTTAGAGACTTTTTGACAGCATAAATACCCTTCATGTCTTTGGTTTTAGTCTCCTTCTAAGTATTGTACTCTTGAAAGAATAGAAATTAATCTAATATAACTATATATATAACTATATATAATAGAACTAAAACTATGGTATGAAAATTTAAAACAGAAATAAAATCTACTGTAAGTGGACTCCTCACATAAGGAGAAATTTTAGTTATAACATCGGCAAAACTGGAAATCAGTCTAATTTCCCCACTATTTGTTATCTGGCATTGTCTGAATATCTTGTGGGTTGTGAAAACTGAAACATTTCTTCTCCTAGAAAAGTACTGTCTGGTCTTTTAAAGCCTATATAAGTGAATGGTCTGTCATTGGAGCAGCTGTTTGCTATTGCCTTGCTCTTTAACAATTAGAATTAAATCAAATTTCTCAGAGAGAGTCCTCTCAGAAGCAGTCCTGGTGTTTCTTGTGCCTTTCTTCAGCTTCCTTTCCCCCCTCGAAATGTAACAGGTAGGTGACTAATAGAAGAACACAGCCTTTGTGCTATATGTGTGAGGCCATTAATTTGAGTCCCAGAGATGGATGGCTTTCCAATCCACTCTCCTTTGTAGTACTGCATCTCTGATTACCCTGGAGAATAAAAAGAATGAAAAAGTGGCTCCCTTGCCTCTCTTCTTTATTACTCCAGGCACAGAGTATCATTATCAGCCTTGGAGTTGATATAAGAAGAGCCCTCAGGTTAGTGAAAGTACAAGTAGTGAAATGGTATCTAAGATTCCTTTTGGGCCCTCCCTTCCCACATGGTATCACCTGTGTAGTTTATTTCCAATCACTTTCTCTGTCTAGCAGTCAACCAGGATTCAACAACTTGGAGTATATAAAAATAAATTCTTAATAATAATCAAATCTGCGCTTTCTGTCATAATAATAATAAAAACCCCCTAATATTTTCTGTTTTCCTTGTGTAACTTAGCATATTACCCCACTCCACTCTCCTCCTTAAAAGCCTTCTGTTCTTCTACATCTGCAATGAAACATCATTCCATACCCTTGATAGATTACAGTCTTCACATGCCCACCCTTCCTTTTTGCTGTTGATTATATTCTCCACCTGTATCCCCAAGTATGGCTAAGGAAAATATGAGCTCTAACCTGGGGAATATTTTTTTGATGGATAGTCAAACTCGTCAGGAATTTTTGTAACAACATTACAGTTTTCATCATACCTTTCAGGCGTCACACTGAGTGGGAGAAATTTATCCACCTCTGCTGCATCTTATTCAAGAACAAATTTTTAAAAATTATGTCTGTCCAAGTGTTTTATAATCGCTTGGTTAATGTGGCCAGAATTCAGATAAAGTATTTTGTACTTGCAAAAGTACCGCAGATTAGAATTATGGGAAGAACATCAGAAAAACGTAGGATCTTTATAGAGTTGCAAGATGGGACCTGAGGCAGACAGCAAGGAAAAGAAGCTTTGCAGGTTGGACATAATACTGGGAGTAGTAGGAACATTGCTGATATTGAAGAGATGCCACATTGATTGTAGGTTAGGGAATCTGTTTTTCAGTCATTCCTTTAACATGCTTTTTGATCAATATAGCAGTCTCTGTACCATGTACATAAGAGTCTACATGGAATAAGCACTATTCACGCAGTAACTGACGCAATAAATTCAAGTTCCATGTTTGTTGGTTTTGGGGTTGTCTTTGGTCAGTATGAGTACAAAAGACAAAAACAGGGCAAAGGGTTAGATCTCATGATTTTTCTTTCATCAAAGAAATTGTATTTTATAGTTTTGTCTGTGTACTGAAACATGGAAAACTTCTCAGTTCCCTTAGAAAAGTCTTGGCTATTTAGAAATTTTCTGCTTACTTTTATGCTGACGGAGATGGTAAAAGCCTTCTTTAAAAATTTTTTTTTTTTTTTTTGCATCCTTAAATAAGCACAGTGTCTACCAAAATAGGAACAAGAGTCTAGAATATGATTTCACTGACACCAAACAGTATTTTGGGACAATAGGAAACTGAAAAAAGTAGTCCAATTCATTGTTGTGATTTTGGCACAGGACTTGATGGATCAACAGAAAAGTTTACAGGGGGTAGTAACTTTTCTTGAGGAAAAATGTAATTTTCCCTTTGTTTTTCAGAAAGATGTAACCTTTGTTTTTCAGAAAGATGAACCCCTGATTTCTCAGTGGAATCCCAAATGGTGTCTTTAATTTACTTTTGAACTTATGTAAGAACTTCAGCTGAACTCTTAAATTTTAGAACAGTTTATAAAAGAAAATTCCTATTTTGAAGCAAAAAGTGGAAAAGTTTCACTCCGAAAGATCTCAGAATTAATACTGGAAACCTGTCACCATCATTGATTATCTACCGAATTCAATCCATTTTCCATTCCAGAGCTATAACCTTGAGAGGTTTCCTATTTGTCACTGAAATATCACCATTTCCCCCTTAAATATCCAAGGGAGCATTAATCACCAACTATTAGGAAATTAGTAATTAGAACACTCAGTCAAACTAAGAAATACCTAAGTCACAACGGTCCTTATCTGAGCCTTTCCACTTCATGGGAACTGTCATCAACAGCCTCAGTGGAAGGGAATACAATCCTGAATTATTCCTTCCATCTTTGGCAGAAAGCTGAAGTATTGTGGAACAGCTTCCTTGAAAATGCTTATTCTGCAGTCATGTCTTGGAGGCAAGAGGGGAGCCAGGATTTAGAGACTGGGACCTTCCAAGAGCGTTATACACTGTGTTTGCTTTTGCATGTAAATTTTTTTTCTGCATACTCTTGCATCTTTTATTTTCCTTTTTAATGAAGCTATCAATTAGGCAAATGAAGCAAAAATAGCATAATAGAAATAGCAAAGTTTTCAAATTCTTTAGTAAGGAATATACTTCCTTAGGGACTTGAAATAAAACGTTTCTCGTTTTCAGGAACAAAAAGGGTATTAACTGTTTCTTGCCTCCATGTAGCCATGTAAGTTTTTCCATGTGCAAGAGCTGGAGTAGTAAACTCACTGAATCACAGCTGGCCAAGGATAAATATTTTAAGGTCCTGACCTGTGATGCCTCTGTTCCTGTGACTGACAGCTCCATGGTAACTGTGGCCAGCAAAATATGAGTGCATGTCCTTTTCTGCTGAGTGTCTCCATAGAAATGCACGGAGACAGAACTGAGTAGGAATGACACAGTGATCTACTGAATATTAAAACCACTTTGAAAATCTGTGGGGAAGTCTGGATCTAAGTGAAGGTATTTAGAACAGTTCCTCTGTGAAATAACGAAGCCAGGATTTCATCTTGTAGAAGGCAGAGGAGACTGTTTCCTTGCTATAAAGGTTTTATTTTAGTCTATAAATTGAACTGTAAAGAAACACATTTTCCCTTCAATTCTAAAGCAGCATCCAAGAATCATAGAAAAATAATTTTCTTCTTTTCTTTTTACTTTTATTTTCTGTTTTTATCACCTCAGGCTAGGCAATGCTGAACACAGAAATCCAATATAAAACAACTGGACATTTAAAAAATGACCAGACAATATAAAAATATTAACAGTCAAAATCAGAGGTCTGTAATTTTCTCCTGTTTTTTGTCAATGTACTTATTTCAATGTACTTACAGCATTGCTATGGTCATCAGGGCCCAGATCTTCTGCACAATTCACACTGTTCCATTTTATACAGGATGTCCTTCACTCGAAGAAAATGTTCTGTTAAACCTATTTAGTTCTTTGGCTGAATTCCTATGTAAGTCACATTTTCTGAGTGACTCCTTAAGACTGGGATTAAGGAATGTGACCCGCTTCAAGTAGCATCAAGTGCTCATAAGTTTATTGAGATCCATGGGGGTTTTGTTAGTTTTGACCACCATATCGTCATAATAATGCCACAAATAGCTGAGTACACCAAAAATGAGCTGCAGGCCTTGTGAAATTGTCTACTTGGCAGTGACTGGGGCCTTAATCAAGGCTCTCATACACAGTTACTGGTCCCAAAACTTTTAGATGTGTTTCAGTAAAGATAATTGAACTGGTTTTATCCTTACACATTTTGTTATATACCGTCTAGAGAAAAGAAAGAGCAGGATGCAGTTCACAATTGAAAGTGTTTAAATCACTGAAGCTGAAGATAGACAAGGTCTGAATCTAACTTTTCTTGACTGAGAGTTCTTGGTTCCATGCCATCTATTAGGTTCAACATCTACCAGTCTCAATTAAAGAAACACACTACTAAAACATTTCTACTAAAATATTGAATAATATGGCATGTGGTTTGGGTAATTTAGACTTCTTAGAAGGCATGTGTTTATTTCAGGTCATAGAACACAGAACATTTTCTGGTAACAGAAGAAGCTTATTTTATCTTGCATGATAGTTAAATAAATAAATTTACTTCAGAATGTAAAAATAGAAAAAATAGGAGACCAGAATTTGATCTCCTTTGCAGAATACACTCATTTATAGATGTATAGCGTGCTGGTCCAGCATGCAGCAAACTAGAATCAATGTAAGTTCATCTCATTGAATTTACCTGCAAAAGGGAACTTTCCTCAATGTCTTTTGACCCGATGTTAATTCAAACATGTCTGTTAGAGATAATGTAATGCCCCAGATTGCAGATGTAAAATATATGTATTTCTATATATGTATGCCTGCTTCTACACGTCCAAAATAAATATTTTAAATTAGAGCCACTCTTGTTAATGTTAAAATTGGTTATACACAGATTTAGTCATTGAAAAACATTTTTTAGTGATGAATTAGTGAGTTTTTTCTTTTTTATTATTTTATAGGAGACTATATTTTGACAGATTATAGGAAAGTAAGTGTCAGTCTCTTCTCCCAAGTAACCAGTGTCAGGATAAGAGGAAATGGCCTCAAGTTTGTACTGGGGAGGTTTGGATGGGATATTAAGAAAAATTTCTCCACAGAAAGGGTTGTTAAACACTGGAAAAGGCTGCCCAGGGAAGTGGTTGAGTCAGTGTACCTAGAGGTATTTAAAATGTGTGGATGTAACACTTAGGGAAAGGGTTTAGTGGTGGACTTGGCAGTGCTGGGTTAATGGTTGGACTGAATGATCTTTTCCAACCTAAATGATTCTATGAACAAAACAGATATTTCTTATGTGCTAAAGGAACAGTTCTATTATAGAAAGTACTTGTAAAATAAATATTAACACTTAGGTTAATTAGTTTTTCGGTGCTTAAGCTGAAAAGGAATGTCTCTAGGTTTTAGATGAACAAAGCAATGGTTTCTTTCTTTGAAGCTGACCGAATAATTTTTTTTCTGAACATACTGAACAGGTTAAACTGTTTGTTTCCATGGTAACAAAGGTTAATCAGAAGATCTGTTAAAGTCATCACATTAAGTGCATATAAAAAGCAAAACTGAAAAAACCCCAGGAGTGAAAAATTATTCAAAAATAAGTGTGAACTGAGTGACATTAAAACTTGATCCACCTTTACCAAAAACTATAATTTTGTGGAACCATTTTAAAATTAAATTCCCTTGTCTTTGTTTAAATTTTAATAAACTCTGGCAATACACATATTTCAGGAATATATATAGTCTCATCTGCAACTGCAAAAACTTTCCTGATATATTCTTAGCATATTAATACTCAGGAATTCTATATCATTGGGCATCTCTTTTGATCCGTGATATGTCAGGTATGCACTTTTCTCGGTAGGGGCACCACGCAGTCAGATGAGTATTTTAGGATGTAAGATCTGTTAGGGATTTCTCTTCTCAGCCTGCTCTAGAAGTTCTATAATTTTACAGTATCTTATAGCTTTTCTGTAGAAAAACCTTCAGTCTGCAACTGGGCTTGACAGACCTTTGAAAAGAAAGAAATTACAGAGATCAGAAAACATTGCTTTCCTGGTGCCCTGTAAAAACTGAGTTTTAAATTTTGCTGACTTACACTGCTTTTAAAGAATTGCTGTCACCCTTTTTTACAACTGCCATTTAGACAGATTTTGTTATTGTGCTAGAATGACAGCTGAACACAAATGATTTGTCTGAAGAGCTCTCTAGTTCACCTTCAGAAAGATTAACAAAACCCTCCACCTATAACATCTACAGTAAAAAGACACTCTTTTAAAGGGTGATGGAGAGAATCACCCTTTAGAATCACATTAGCAGAGGTGATGGAGAAGGATATTTCCTTTCCCCAAATTAACATGCTGCCTGAACATATGCATTCAGATACTTGACTGCTAGGTGAAGAACACCCGAGTCGGAAGAATAGTTTTTTCTTCCATACCACAGACTGAGAAGATTGCTACTAAGAAACCACATAGTCCAGCATCTTGTGAGGGTACATATGCTGTAAGGAGAAAGTTTGAACTGAAGTAATGCTAAAGCACTGTTATCAATACCATAAAATCATAGAATCATAGAATATCTTAAGTTGGAAGGGACCCACAAGGATCATCGAGTGCAACTCCTGGCTCTGCACAGGACACCCTAAGAGTCACACCATGTGCCTGAGAGCATTGTCCAAATACTTCACAGCCTGAATTCTGTCAGGCTGGTGCTGTGACTTCTTCCCTGGGGAGCCTGTATGAGTGCCCAGCCACCCTCTGGGTGAAGAACTTTTTCATACCGAACCTAAGCCTCCCCTGACTCAGCTTCAGGCCATTCCCTCAGGTCCTGTCACTGGGCACGAGAGTGAAGAGATCAGGACTTCCCCCCACTTCCCTTGTGAGGATGTTGAAGACCACAATGAAGTCACCCTTCAGTCTCCTTTTCTCCAGTCTGTAAACAAATTACCTCAGGTTCTCATAAGGCTTCCCCTCCAGACTGCTCACCATCCTCCTGGCAGTCCTTTGGATAACAGCTTAACAGCTGAATGTCTTTGTTTTATTGTGATTTGAAAAGTTACTTTGCTAATATTTGGAATGTTTTTCATATCTTACACTCCTGGGAAATACCAGCTAACATGGTAAATCTCAATAAGAGTGATTTTAATTGCCTGGATTGAAAACAGTAATTTAAAAGTGCATCAACTAGCTCTTGCTTTGCTCAGTTGCTATGCATATCTGTAACCCGTGGTATGCGTGCCACTCTATATTACACCACCAGCCTCACTGCACTTCAGTTTAAGATGCAAAAAATGGGTGATTTTGTCATATAAACCTCTGTGAGGTACAGAAACATTTGTCACTGAGATATTAAAGCAGCAAGTTGATAGATATGCTATTTCTTTTCTGAGTAGATGTTTCCTGGTTAAACAGAAGTTTTGGTGTACTCTGCATCATCATTCTTGTCACAAGCCTTTCTGTCTCCATAAATAAATGGGCTCTTACTCATGTTAGGAGGCGAGCAGTTCAAACTCCCCTGTGCAGTCACGCAGAACCCAAAACTGTTATTAGAGCAGAGAGCTGGGCCAGGTAAAAGTGCACAAACGTGACGTGTGCCAGCTGTCCCTGGAGGGATGCTGGCAGGGGGAGCTGCACAGGCTCTGTGAGGAGAGGCAGGCTGGTTCCAGCTGGCTCCAGCAGACCCATCTCGGGAGATAACTGGGTGCCCCTGAGAAAACGTATTTAAGAAAGGGATAAAAGCTGGAAGAGCAGAGGAGTGAGGGGGAAAAGTGAGAATCAGCAGTGTGAGCACCAAGCAGAGAGCAGGATGAGGGGGAGGAGGTGCTCCAGGTGCTGGAACAGGTGCTGCCCAGCAGCCCACAGAGAGGCCACGGTGAAGCAGAAATTCACTCGGCAGCCTTTGTTAAGGACATATGCAGGAGCAGGGGGACGACCAGCAGACTCACGGTTACTTAGTGACCATAAATTCCATTCCTCACCCCGCCACACCATGTGGGGTGGGAATGTTAGGGGAGTCAGGAGTGAAGTTGAAGCTGGGAAATGGCAAGCTGTAGTTTTAATTTTTGCCTCAGTTTCTCACTACCAAAATCTATTTGAATTGTCGATACAAAAAATTAATTTTCTCTAAGCAAAGTCCATTTTGCTCATAACAGTAACATTTCAGCAACCTCCCTGGCTCTATCTCAAGTAACAACCAATTTTCATTTACTGTTCTCACTGTCCCATTGAGGAGAAGCAGTGAGTGAACACTGTGGTGCGACTGTGGCCCTTAGCCAAAGTTAACCCAGCACAACCATGGATGTAGCTCCTTGCTTCTAAACCTTGTTCATGACTACTGTGGCCAGACCGTGGGCCTTGCAATAACAAAATAAAACTTATACAGTGCAGCTTTTTTTATACCCTCACTGAGCTGGCCCTGTCACCAACTCCTGGTGACATGGCCCCTGCCTAAAAAGGTTTTGTTGTTCAAATTTGCTTGAATGCAGGGGAACAAATGATAACTCAAGCATATGAGGACAGAGACCAATATGGACAGCCTGCTGTCACTGCTGTCTGTGTGGGGACATCTTGACACCCAGGGGTGTGACCATATCTCAGACTCTCATCACCCCCAGTCCACCCCGCCTCCCCTGGGCCTCGCTGTCAGGGCTGGGGCAGAGGGAGGTGGAGCCCAGCAGGAGGGTGCAGACAAATAAATGTGGTGTCTTAACACTGGGGAGCTGTTCAAGTGTTTGACATACTGACCCAGAGCCTCTCTGGCTGTCTGAAAGCCCAGCATCCTGTGATCTTAATACTCTCTAATACCCTCTGGTGTAGTTTGTAAAAGCATACATGAACACTTGCTCAGAATATTAATCAATGTGCAGTTATGTTGGCAAAATTGTTTCTGGGCTCTTAATGAGGTTTAAGTATATGTTTAACAAGTGGTCCAGTACTTCTAAACGAGAAATTAACAAAATCTCAATTGTAACCATGTGAAATTCACGTGGTAATCCACTTCAAACAGGAATCTGCAAGCACAATGCATTCAAACTTTCCTAATTATTTGTTGTTCTTATTAATGTGGCTTAAGCTTGGAATTGTTAGATGAAAAAGCATTCTAAAATATTCTAATATTCTTGTTAAACTTTTCATTAAAATTCATACTCTTATGCTACAACGTTATAAAAATCTCTCTGAGCAGTGCGATACACATACATAATTTTTTTAATCTGTTCTAGAAATATACATTAATTATGCATATTCACAACTACCATTCACATTGTTTAGTTGCAGAAATTTAGGGCTGGGGAGTCATGATCAATGAAACACCATACAATCACTAGTCCTGGCTCCATGACTCTCTGCTTTTACAAATCTGCTGGCTCACACTGTGACTATCTGCCTTGCAACCTGATTTCAGCTGCATTATTTATATTAGGGGAAGGGAAATGAAGTTCTGTATCACTGAGACATATCTCACCATGGAAATGCAACACCAGCAGTGTGCTCTGGCTTCTGAGAAATGTTCTCAGTCCCACAATTTCAATATAACTTTAAACTCCTTACATAGCAAACAGAATACAGTAGTGTTCTGTGTAAATTTTGGAAGACTCCAAGGTTTTCTGTTACCTTTAGTGGGGTGTTAACTGCTGATTAAAATGTTTGCCCATCATTAATACAACTACTGCAGGAAGACAAATTAGAGACGGGCAATTACTAGCCTTTGAAGTTTAACAAGCGGAAGTGTCAGAATCCTCACCTGGGATGAGGCAACCCTGGATGTGTGCATAGACCAAGGAAGGACAGGCTGGAAGGCAGAACTTCGGAATGGGACCTGGGGGTCCTGGCTGATGTCAACTCGAACATGAGCCAGCAGTGCCCTGGCAGCCAGGAGGGCCAAGGCTGTCCTGGGGGGCCTCAGGCACAGCATCACCAGCCGGGCAAGGGAGGGGATTGTCCTGTTCTTCTCTGCACTGGGGCAGCCTCACCTGGAGTGCTGGTAAAATTTTGTGTGACACAATAGAAGAAAGACTTTAAACTATTAGAGAGTGTCCAAAGGAGGGCAATGAGGGTGGTGAAGGGCCTTGAGGGGAACTTGTATGAGTAGTGGCTGAGGGCACTTGGTCTGTTCAGCCTGGAGGAGACTGAGGGGAGACCTCATAGCAGTTTACAACTCCTTTGTGAGGGAAAGAGGAGGGGCAGGCACTGATCTCTCTGGTGACGAGTGACAGGACTCAAGGAAACTCAGTATGAAGCTGAGTCAGGGGAGATTTAGGTTGCATATCAGGAAAAGGTTCTTCACCCAGAGGGTGGCTGGGCCCTGGAACAGGCTCCCCAGGGAAATGGTCATAGCACCATGCCTAACAAAGCTCAAGAAACATTGGAATAACGCTCTCAACCACAGGCTGTGACTGTTGGGGATGTGCTGTGCAGGGCTAAGAATTGGATGTGATGATCCTGATAAGTCCAACTCAGCTTATTCTATTACTCTGCTGAAGGCATTATTATATCTCAGCTTTTACTAGCATTATTTATAGGAAAATTAAATGTTTTTGCTTTAGTTACAAGGTAACCAGTATTTAATTTAGAAAAAAATTATTAAATATTTCTGAAATTATTTAAATGAAGTGTCTGCATCTGCAGTGTGTTTCCCTCATTGTACTTGAAATAGAGAAGAGGTACAGAACACTTCAGATTTCCACTTTCTAGACTGTCACTGAAATTTAAATTAAGATGGCATCAGTAGGCCATCTGTCATGGCTTCTTATGTATAACATATGACACCCCATTGCATTTTATTTAATTACCCCTTTATTAAGCATAATAAATTATGATTTATTTATGTCTTGTCTTTTAGTAAGTGCTTTGGTCTCTTTGGAATAGACCCTTTATTTCAATTACTGTGCTACAGATCAAAATATCTATCTGAGAAGCAGTTTAATCAATTTAACTAAAACTGAAGGACACTCTCTTTCATTATTATGTTGCTTTTGAGTCTCCAGATAGTCTCTGCTACTATTCCATGCTCCATCTGAAATTCAGATAAATAAATGACTTCATTTTTCCATCTTTTAGGAAAACTATAGTCACACACTGAACTTTTCCTGTTATTTTTATCTCTATGACAGAAATAAAACTTGTTCTGCTCATTCCTCATTACAGAAGTATTCATTTGAACACTGTTACAAAGAATTCCAGCCTTTACCCAAAGAGAGCATTTTTTTCCTCAAGACTTCATCACAACCTTTCAACATTACTGGTGCAAATAATACAGATAGAAAGGACACCTGTATTGCTTGTGACACCGGCACCTAGCTAGCATTGCATCTTTCCCTTTTCTAGCAATCCTAGAATGCAAAAAAGCATCCTACATACAGAGTTGTTCCTGAGGAGGAGAAAAAATAACTGATGTTCACGAATACTTGCTAATCATATATCTATTAATCTGCATGGGATAACAACTAAATTGAAAGTCATGATTTTAGGTTTGCATTAAGTCATTAATTCAGGTTTTTACTGAACTATAGCTTGATGAATGCTCTGATTATTTATGCCCATATTCATTAGTATTCTTTCTTGTGCAGTGTAAGAAGCAGGCAACTGAATTATAATATAATACAAACGACATATTTATACCCACATTTTCCTTGCTTAAAATAGTTTTGCCAGATGATTTCTTTGCCTCTGCATCAGCCTCAAATATAGTGCTCAAATCTCAATAGCAGAGTTTAACTTCTGTAATATAAACACATAACAAAAAATTCCTTATTGTCCTTTTTGAAAATAATGCAGGCATTTGTCCCAGAGGGAGATTTCTGCAAAGAAGACCAGCTCAATATACTCAAGCATGGCAGGAGTTGTTCAGCCTGGAGAAAACTCTGGGGAATCCTTAGGTGGCCTTTCAGTATTTAAAGGGGGCTGTAAGAAAGATCATAGATTCATAAAATGGTTAATGTTGGAAGAGATTATCTAATTCCAACCCACCTGCTATGGACAGGACCACCTTCTGCCTCAGAGTCCCATGCACCCTGGCCTTGAACACCTCCAGGGATGGGGAGTCCACAGCTTCTCTGGGCAGCCTGTTCCAGTGCCTCACCACCCTCACAGTAAACAATTTATTCGTAGTATCTAATTGAAACCCTACCCTCCTTCAGCTTAAGGCCATTCTCTCTTGTTCTGTCTCTGCATGCCTCTCTTCGTGTGCTGGAAGGCTGCTAGAAGTTCTCCTCAGAGCCTTCCCTTCTCCAGGCTGAACAGCCCCAACTCTCTCAGTCTTTCTTCATGGGAAAGGGGCTCAACATAGGTTGACAGGTGATCAACATAGTGACCCTCATCTGGACTCATTCCAACAGGTCGACATCTCTTGTGTGCTGGGCCTGTTGTGATAGCAAAAGGGGTAGTGGTTTAAAACTATAAGAGGGTCCATTTAGATCAGAAATAAGGGAGAAGATTTTCATGGTGATGTGGTCAAACACTGCCACAGGTTACCTGGAGAGGTGGTAGATGCCTCATCCCTAGAAACACTCAAGCTCAGGTTGGACTGGGCTCTGAAAAACCTGATCCTGTGGAGAATGTGGGATGTTGGACTAGATGAGCTTTACATGTCTTTTTGAACCCAAACTATTCAATTGTTCTGTCCTTAATGTAAATATGAAGAATAGCAATCTGCCTGCCTTTACACAGTCCCGCAAAAAGGGATAAAAACATGCAAATGGTGAAAGGTAGAAACTGCTCACTGCTCTTGCTTTGATTTGTTATCTTTACTAATTGACGGGCTAATTATTTGAATCTATTTCTGTCAAAATATATGTATTTCAAAATAATTTTCAAAATTCACATTTGAATAGCAGCATAAGACAAAAAAAGAAAACAGAGAAAGAAAAAAGAAATTAATTTAACAAGTGTATAGTCATTAAAAAGAAATGATGAGTTGCATAACTCATAACTCAAGGTTTTCATGTGGTCTTTCCACGTAGGATAATAACAAATTGAGAAAACACAAATGTAACAGAATTTAAGAACACAGAAACTTGCCTCTTGGAAAAAGCTTATATCACCTATCCTTCCCACGTTTATCATCCGTTTTGAAACTCCAAATCTTCTTTGTATCGAGACCTTCAGTGCTTTCTGCTGTCCAGCCAAACTTCCTGAAACTATAAACAATTAGGCAAAGGTCACAGTTCCCAGACTGTGAACCCAGGACATCTGATTGAAGTTGGGTGGACTTGGTGTTTAAATGCATTAAATCATTCTGATATCTGAATGCCCAAACTCCAAAATGGCTAAATGAGTTCTTCCTCAGATTCATCTTTCTCTCTCAAAGCTGGTGTTAGTAGGGTTCTCACAGCAGGACGAGTATAACAATAGGTCTTACAGATACATCAGGTGGACTTAAAGCACTCAATGTGTCGTGGTTTCCTCAGTATTCCTTGGAGGACTTTTATGTTGAGAACATATGAAACCACAAAAATAACAGAGAAAGCCCTGCTCCCATGTTTTGCTGTAACTTGCAGGTCAATGTAACTATGCCCTCTCACCCAAATCCACAGTATAGTACTCCAAATTTTGTGAGCATTATGAAACTAAGTGATTCAGGAGCTTTAAACAAGCATAAGTGGATTAAAATTCCACAGTTTTCTAGGGCATAGTGAGCATTTTAGTTTTTCCAGCTTATATGTTCAGGAAAGCTATACTTGTATCCTTTTACTTTCCTGAATTTTACACTTCATTCTGCACATTATGAATTCATTGGAGTCAAATATATATTCCATGGATCTATCCAGCTTTTCTCTTCCAGAAATGTAAATTCATATGAAGATATAGATAAGTGCCAAAATTAAAGCAGGCAGTGAAGGAAAATGAAATACCTTATCTTGATATGTATTACTTGGTATTAGACACTGGTTACTGCCATTAATTTAACTAGTTATTTTTCTTAACAGCTCTAGCTGTTTATGATGTGAGCTGCTACAAACAGAAGGATTTTTGTTTAACTTACTCTCTACAAGTGGGGTTAATTCTTCTACACATCACAGTTCTCTTGAGCTGTTTGTTAGAATTCAGGCCAAAATATATCTGATGAGAAAGCCATTTTAATGTGCAACTGTAGAATAAGTCATACTACTTAATTATGTTATCTTAGTAATATTTCTTCCTTTTTTTTCTTTTTGTTAGCTATTACTTTTTTAACATGCTATCTGAAGTAAAGGGTTTTGAGTCTCTCAAAAACAAAGATAATTTTACATAACCACATATAACATTTTAAAACCTGTACTACATTACAATTTGCTGAAAATTCTAAAGCTAAAACACGTCTTTTTCCACAGAAAGTTTTGATTATGTGCTGTTGTTTTTATGACTCACATAGTGTGATTTTCCTGCTGATTCTAAGGAGAAGAAATTATCTTTGAATTTTGAAACTCATGGAAACCCCCTACATACAGATATATGTTTTAGAATTCTTTGCAATTTCCAGATTATTTGGTCACTGCAATACCATTCTGAGAGCCAGTGTGCACTGGAAAAAAACATAACAGAAACAGCTCCATGGCTTACAGGGCTTTCTTGATTCTTTCTCATTCTGAATAAGGAGAAATACAAAAGTGAAAGTGAATGAAGTCAAAGCAATTTGTAAAATTCGAAATAGTGTTCTATATGCATTGTATCTCTCCATTTGGAGAGACTCCTTTTGTCTAGTTTTATGATTTGTGTCTATAACAGTAGACAACACCAATTTCTTTACTTTTTTTCCTAAACACAACTTCCATAAAGCTAGGAAATACTATTCCATTTTATATAGAAATCAGTAGAGAATAGGCACATGAAATGTCATGACAAGGCAACATAGGACACCACAGATGAACCAAACCTGGAATGTTTCCACTGACGAAACCACTGTCTTGCTCCTTTGTAACAATCTTCTCTTGCTTCTTTTGCCATGCAGGCTCTTATGCACTGTTATCTACCACACATAAATGTGTAAATGGCTGTAAAGTCACACCTGTAATTCTGAGAGTTGTTTTTAATGGCACCCACTCTTGGGTGGGAGTAGCTTGCTGCAGTCACCTTATCCATTTGCTGCATCTGACCTGGCTCATATTTTATACAAATTGCAAGTGATGTAGGAGGGCTGCAGGAACATATGGTTAATTATTTTTGCCAGGCACCCTTTATCTTTTCTCATAGAGTCATTCTTCACCTACAGAGGGAACAGAAGGACTCTTATTACTGTGTTTTGTCATATATGGCATTCATCAGTTCTGCTTTTTATTTTTTACATATTACATTTTTGGATTCTTAAATATTCTGCATGAATTCCACTTCTACTTACTTGAATTACAGAGCCTGCACTTCTATGGCTGAAAGAAATTCAGAGGTGATACCACCTTTATGTATCCCCAGCACGACAGCACTGAATCTGCCTATTTCCAAATAGATGTGATTCATTAGACCTGTCGAATGCATGGCACAGCCTCCCCAAATGGCATGGACATGACTAAGACATGTAAATAGGATTAGGAAGAAGTGGCCAAAAATTCCTCAAACTGGAATTTGAACTCCTCATAGTCTAGGTTTAAAACTATTGTTGAGTTCTTGCTTACTAAGATTCCTTGTTTAATTTCTCTTATGTGCTGCTTTTTCTTCACTGATAAAAATTATGTAGATTAGTTCTACAGACTGCAAATGACCTACAATCCCTCTAACTATATCATGCACCCATGGGGAAAAAGCACAAATTTCCACCAAAATATTGGAAACTTGTGCTCAGTCCTCCCAGACAACCTCATCAATATTGTGGTAATTTCTCTTTGGAGAGTCTGTGCCATCCACTTTCTTTCGTGGCCCAACTATTTTTAAATTTTCACATTGGAATGCAGTCAACAAACACAGACTACATTTACTGTCTTAATTAGAACACGTGCTGGTTGGAATTTTTTCATATTATAATTTATTATAGAAGTGGCTTATGAAAAAACCCGCAACACAACCTTAAAATTACTTTCTATCAGCTTGTCAGTTTAGAATATTTTGAAATATTTTGTGTCAATTGTCTTCAAAAAAGAAAATGTAACTGAATTTTCCCATCAACCTATGGCCTTTTTAAAATATTATATTTGGATACTTGTTCTTTCAAAGGAGGGTAAGTGAGGGGAATAAAACCATTCAAGATGCCTCCTGGGATATATGTGGTCAGGCAGCCATAAAGATACAAAGTTTTGGGGCAATATTGCAAAAGCATAACTTTTCACTGAATTAAACTAAGTGAATTAAACTAAGTGAAGTCAGCTAATTAAAATAACTAAATTTTTCTTCATTTTCTATTTGGAAATGCCAAAACATATAATTTTGACATTTTCTAAACCTCCATCCGTTCTGGATCAATTAATCTAGAATTTTTAAAAGACATTTATTAAAGGAAAAAAGAGGTCAACTCACATTATTTAATTGAAAATCTTGAATCATTAATAAAAAAAACAGAATGAAATTTTCTCTTTTTTACCAGTTATACCTGAATCACTTTTAAAACTACATATTAAAACCTACAGATATTTCCTTTGTTTCCCTTGCAGTATAAAGATACCCTCAAGAGTGTTTCAGTTCTTGCACTGATTGAAGCAGGAGTCCTCTGTGATTGAAAGTTCAATCATTTGAAATTGGAGAAAATGAGAGCTTTTGAGTTCATCTTAATTCAGGTAATTCTGACTTTTTTATTAAGAAAAAATAGAGAGCTACTCCAGTTGAGTTCTGTTCTCTCTACCTCATTCACCATGAAAGTTTGAGATAGGGTGTACTGATATTAACTTTGTTGAAGTTACCTCTTGAGTCCAGATGTTGCCAAGTTCTTCTAGTCTTTCCTGAATACTGGCAAACCTTGGAAGTGTTTGGCAGTGACTTGAAACAACTTTGAAATTGCAGAATGACTGCAAAGCAGTGATGGAGGAGGTATCTGTGCATCATAGTACAGATGCCATATGACACTTTTCAGAGTTTTATGATACCTATTATAATGCTTCTATCTTTTTTGTGATGTCAGAAACATTTTTATTTACAATTTCTGGTCTTAACAGTTTTACACAAAGACAAATTTAAAGCGTCTTCTTAGATGGATTGCTGTTCTTTAACAGAGATATTACATCTTCCCAGGAGATTATTCCAAAGTGATGGAATCTACCTTACAAAATTCTTTCTCCTGCAGCTTTTGAACTCTTTTGAGGGCTTGTTTGTTCAAGCCTTTAGAGGCCAATTTAATGGGTGAGATATTTTTCCAGAGAATATCCAAAAAGCCAAAACCCAAAAATTCACCACTCATGTAGCATAAAAATTATGAGACTTTAAGGTTCCTTCTCAGCCTCAGGAAAAAATCTATTTATTTGAAAATTAATTCAGTGCACTGGCTTAAAAGTGATAAATGCAATTTCTAATAGAATTATTCAGACTTCTCATTTTACTCACAAACAATTCCCAGGACTAGTAGTTCTGCCAATTACTCATCTTGTCTTAGCTTCTACTGGATGCCAGGCATAACCCTTGACCAGCCTCCACCTAATTTCAGTCTCTTCAGCCCCAGTCTTCTCTGATTTTTGTGTATCCTGATCCAACCAGTAAAATTTTTTCTTTGTTGCCAAAATTTTCTTGAGCTTTGAAGTACAAGTGCTGAAAGAAAGGAAAAGAAAGATTTCTTATACAACACAGAGTTGGCACTGCTGACTTTTTAAGCTTACTTTTTAAGCCTAAGGCTTTAATAGCAAAATATGAACTGAAACTTCAGTTATCATAAGAAAAATTCATATTGTTGACACAAAAGATGCATCTGCTCTACAGGTTGCCAGTCCCAGGTTTCTGCAGATGAAAATTTTGCAAACAAAAAGTTTACTAATTTGACTCAGCACAGGCAAAATGATGATAAATGTGAGTTTGAATACCTGTTCGGACTTACCTCTTTTGGAAAAGCTTAGCTTTTCTCAGGCATACATTGTGGAATGTTTCCATCCAAAGATTTGACTAAGTAATGGGTTACTACACGAGTTATCTTTGAATGGCAACCTCAGCAATGGCTGGTGCTAGGAGTTTCTGTACACCACATATGATGCCTTCCTTTCACTATAAAATACTTAAAGAATTTCTCTCCTTTTTTCCTCAGAGGGCTTTTAATGAAATTTAAATCAACATTGAAATTGATTATTACTATTGTTTACCAGAAATAAGTTTGATCATCAGCAACGCCAGTGAAATAAAGGATTCTGTACAGTTGTCAGTGTTTAACCACCAATATGCTTGGCAATATATTAAGCAGAAAACCTGTTCTTCAATCTTCATGTGAAGACAATTTTTTAAATATAGATAACTTTTTTTTTGTTTGATAAGGTTCTAAATTGTAATTTGAATACATCAGACAAAAGATACTCTGTCTACTGACTTGATTGGTTTAGGATTTTAGGATTAGAAATAAAATGCTTGGTGGAAAAGACTACTTTCTAAGGACTTTTGACTCTGAAAATAGAACCTACTGATAAGGAAAACAACTCAACCACCCCAACTGTTGTACTTTAATGATGTATTTGAATACACCACGATGTTATATTTCACTAATTTCTAATTTCCTGCAGCATATATCATTTTGCTAAAGCACCTGAGCAGTAGAAAAAGAAGAGCAAAATTAGACATGGAATTGGATAGACTCCATCTGTGCTGCTGAATGGCGTATACTTGTAAATATATTTGTGAGAGCATTAAGGTAAGACCTCTGGGCTGAGGGATGGAGGCAAATGAGAAGCTGTGTGAGGCTTAGCTGGAGCCAGGGCCAGCCCATTAGAAAATGTAAAACTTTTATGAAGTACCTATCTATGCACACATTGGTAGATGTGTCTTTGATCTCTGCCTCTCATGACTCCTACTGCTACAAAATTGCATAGCCTGAAGGGAGGATTTAGAAATTAAATATTTTTCTCAACAATTAATACTTCAGGCATATCCTAAGAGTTTTGAAAATTATAGGAAACAGAAGGAAATACAGGTTCCAAAGTGACAAATCCAACCTGCCTTTCTGCACAGCTGCTGCATGTTTTTGTGTGCCACACATCCTGTCATTGGAATGGTGTACTGTGAGTTTGATCATAATAGAAGATGTATTTTGTTCTTAACCTTGTGAAATCTCTGTATTCCAATAAGTCACAAAACAAAATTGCTTTTCTCTGTCTGTGGATTATTCAACCTTTTCACACACCTGCCATTTCTTGTCCTTTACCCTCCTCCTTTCTTGTCATATACCTATGAATAGCACATCCTGAAAGAGGCAGAAAGGAAAAAAATAAAGAACAGAATAAACAGGGTTTAACAGAAAAGTTAATTTTATGAAGATGTCTATGAATTGCAATATTTTAAAATACTTGCCTTAAAATTAAAAAAAAAAACCAAAACAAAACAACAATCCGAAAATTGTTCCTTAATTTTTAGTATAGACCTTCAGATTTTGAAAGGACTATATATCACCCAGTGTCTGTGATAAAACTGTCCTGTATCCTTTAAAACATATGTAATGTTTGTGTGTACAAATGGCCCATTTTTCTTGGTTATCCATTCATTTTAGCTCTTGTAATCATCACCTTAAGTCTCCTGCCTGTTTGTGGGTTGTGTCCTGCTTTCCTCTCCCTTAGGATGATATATAGTTCTAGCAAGAGAAAGGTCAAATTGTGATCAGGAGAAGGATAATAACTTCACATATCAATGTACATTTCTTCTCTCAAATGACAAATGATCACCATTCTTCCTGAAAATTCCCTGCACCACATGGTCCCCTTTGACCTTTTGGTCAATAAATAATGCATTCTCTCCAAAGTAATTGAACTACCTTATTTGGCTGCAAAATTCCATGTACCAGAAAGTGTGATACATAGGACAGTGAAATATTACATTGTGGAAAGACTCCAGCTTTACTTTAGCTTTTGGATGAAGGCAGATTCCTTTGCATTCTGACCTTTTTTCCTCACTACCCAATAGCTTGATTCAAACTGTAGTAAAATACCCAACATTTCATACGCCAAATGAGGTATTTTCTGTTTAGGGATAATTGGAGAAGTGTTTAGAACAAAAAGGGTTTTAAATCTGAACATATTTGGGAGTAGAGAGCTAGGGGGAGGAGAGGTGTCTTTTTTATTACTGCAAAATGGCTTGGGAGCTGTACATTCATAATTTATTGTGATAATCAATAGAAATTTGTAATCTGCTCACCTCACACACACAACCCCCCCCAAAATGGAGCTCACCATTAGACCTGACTTGCAAGTTCACAACACTGACAAGACCTATTCACATGGACCATTCTGTGTATAAGATACAACATTCCATGGGGTTTAGGATCCATTTTGAGGTTTAAAGAGAGACTACAGGAGACTGTGGAGGTTGTAGAACTATTAAGCTTTGTAAGAACAGAATATTCTACACTTTAAAATCAGATGTGAATTTAAATGTGAATCAGGGAGCTAAGTGACTCTGTAGGGTTTCTGCCGGCTTTCAAAGAATGTGTTCCTCCAAATAAATTATCTTTTCCATTTGAAGAACAGGATCAAGACCACAATAAATAAACTGTAAAGGCTGAGCTGTTGTCTGCTAGTACTTTGAGTTATTTTAGTATTTTGTTCCTGAGAAATGGAATCTAAATTTTAAATCCCAGACTTCCTCCTAGATGTATTTCAGTATTTTAAAAAGAGATCCTTGACCAAATGAGCACAAGTTGTTTTTACCTTAATTTCAGGTTAATAAAGTGTTTTGTCTGGAATTAATACATTATATTTCCTACAACATGGTACTGAGTAGTTTGGGACCACATAAATCACACTGAAACAGATTGTGATGCAATCAAACAGTATTGTTTCATGATAGACTGTTGGGTTATAACTGAGCATTCCCTAGTGTAAAAGAACCATTTTTCTTTGCTTTCTAGGCTTTTTATTCTTTTTATTCCTTTTTTTTTTTTTTTGTAAGAAAAACTGTACCTGAAAGTGCTAAAGCCTAAAGCTATAAGGAAATTGCCCTGAAACTGAAAACCTTCAGGAAATTGAATGGACATACTACATACAACATCCAAGATACTATGTCTTGGTTCTGTTTCTTGGGATTTAGTGTTGGAAATTTTTATTATACCCAGCCACAGATACATTTCTCTGAACAGAATTTTGACCAGCCTTGAAGACAATAAGACCATTAGACATATTAGGAGGAGCTCTCATGCTAGGCAAGAGGTCAGTTGCTCTTCCCAGAATGCTATTGTGGAAAAAGATCTTTTAAAGAAAATCATTTCAAAGGTCTTCTCTGTGATGCCTGTAGAGAAAACATCTATAAATATCTCTGCAATATGCTGTTAAGAAGTGGTACTGGAAGGAAGATATTTTTCCTTCCATCCAGTTATTTCAGGGCAAAATCCTTCACCCAACAAAACTCCCATTAACAATGTTAATGATGGAAATAAGATTTTAAAAAGCACTTCAAAATATTTATTTTAGATTCTGAGACTAGCCACTGTTGTAGTGAAGTTTTTCTTTACTGCATAATCCTTCAGTTGACTCCCTGCCAAACTTCTGTAGAGATACAAAGACTCAAAACAAGCCTATAGTTCAAGTATTCAACTTTTTTCTTACTGTGGATCAGTTAAGTTTTTCTGCAAAAACCTTAGAGGTCAGACATGGTCAGGTCCTCATGGCTGTCCAGCTTTTAGTAGTTTCTGGGTCATAATCCTTTCCAGATGGAATGCATTTCACCACTTCTTTACAGTTGGTCATAAAAGCTTTGGCTTTATAACACATGCTTCTGCTTTTGCAGTCTGCTTGCCCTCGTTACTGTACGTGTGTGTGCAAAGCTTCACTTATAATAATCAGCAGATCTTCCTTCTCTGAATGTTGTAGAAAGGTTTACATGCAGATATCGCCTTATTTAGCCATTATGAAAATCACATTTTATCCATATCTGAAACAAATGTGAGAAAAAAAGTTCACAGAGGTTCTGTCCTAGTTCTCAGGAGCGCCCTTCTGAGAAGGCAGAAGTGACTCCCCAGAAATAACTTGTACACGTTACCCGTGTCTTTCCCATGTGACTCCTCGTAAAAAAAGAGTCCTCATCTTCTTTGTAGCCACCTTTTAAATACTGGACAAGGCTATCCCTAAGCCTTCTTTTCTCAAGAGGGATCACATCTTGTTCTCTCAGCTTTTGTTCATATAGCAGGCTTCCCAGCCTCTATTTCCAGCCTCAGCCCTACAGCCAATTAAGTTTTTGATGGTTTCAGAGGTGTTTCTCTTCAGTGTGTGCATAGAGAAAAGTGGGGTTTTTTTTTGGTTTGGCAAGAACAATTTCAGGGGTAAAGTTAAACCTTTCAGCTCTATAAATATCCAGAAAATCAGGGCCTTCGTGGCCCTGCTCTGGACCCTCTCCAGCCTGTCTACATCCCTCTTATAGAGCGGGGACCAAAACTGAACACAGGTGTGGCCTGCCAAAGGCCAAGTAGAGCATGATAATTTCTTCAAAATTTGAAGCTGAGGTGTCATTTTTTCTGGATTAAAATCAGATTTTATAAAACACTTCAAAATATGTATTCCAAATTCTGAAAGTACTCATTAATGTTGTGTTTTTCCTCCAGTAGTGGTTTGCAGCACTTTCACATTTACTAAGTTCTTTTCCTGATTGCAAATATAGAAAAAAGATAAAGCTCTGCATGGAGAAGGAAAAGACTTCTGAAAACTTATATGTTAACACAGGAAATTGAATTTACCACCACAGATAGGCAGGGAAAAATACATGGGATCCTGGCCTCATGCCTTAATGATGCATTATCCCACAGTAATGAGGGCATCAATAAAAGAAGAATGGTACCATGAAGCCAATTCCCTGTCTTTAATAAAATGTACTTTTTTCAAGTTGTAAGGGCATCTAAGCAGGGCCCTGGGGTTTCAGGCCTATACATCTTTCATTTCTTCTTTTTTAAAACGAGGCAAACCTTTTCTCAAAAGTCATTTGCACTCAAGAATGATGACAAAACAGATGATTATGTTTGTTTAAATGTTGTCAGTCTGACAAGAACAAAGCCTGTTTGAAAAATGCAAGTCCTTTTTTCCCTCACCACATGAACAGTTTGAGCTAAAGAATCTGGCACTGGAAAGAATGTGCCAAGACCCACTCACAGAAGCTATTATTTATATGATACAATATGCTCATATCATCAAGACCTTGCTCTCTGAAATATATACCTCAGCTTGAACACTGTTAGTATCTACAAGAAATGAGATGTTAAAAGAAAAAAAAAAGTGATACCTACTGTTCAAGCATTGCTCCTTCATTAATATATCTTCACTGAGGAGAATTACTAATTTATACCTAGGAAATAGCATCTTCCAGACATACTTTTACTGTCATCAAGCTATAGGAGAAGTATAGTTTTGTTCACATGTGCTCTGAATCCAATTCAAAGTAAATGACAGTGTCTTCTGATGTCTTCAAACAACAGGTAGCTGTCACTATTCATTTTATCGTATCAGGACAGGAAGCTGCTGGTTAAATTATAATGACATTAAATCTAGAGCATTTTCTTGACATGATTGTTCTTATTTTTTACCATTGTCTTTTCTATTATTCATTTAGATGGTGTTGCAAAGGTGTAACAGTAAATCACATAATGAAAATTTAAGGTAATTCAAGTTCATTTTCAATCTCAAGATACAGTAGCTTGCTAGAATTGCTTTCCTCAAAGGAGAAGAAGAAAATATTTAGAAAAAAGTCCCAGCCAATCAGTGAGAAAATAAATTTCTACTGACACGTGCACCTATACCTCTATCCATCTGTACAATTTTTTTAATTAAAGTGTGCTTTTTTCTAAGTCTTTCTAAGTAGATAGAGCTCCACTGGAATACAGTCATCTGTCAATGCCAACAGCTGTTCTGGTGCCATCTTCTGTTAGGTGTATAGACTTACATGCATATATTTATTCATTTATTTATTAGTAAAAACCATAGAAATGGATTTAAAAACTGCAATTATGGTAGAATATCATTACTTAGAGGGATTCCTAGAATTACCTTGGAAAAGGCTGCAGATTGCAGGAATGGAGAGGGAGAGGAGTACTTCACATGATGGATAAAAGGGTAAATCGGGAGCCAGAGCCTCAGCTGTGGCAAATTACTTTGCCTTCGTTGATTTCTGTAACCTTCCAGCCCTTCCACACTATTATTTTCTGTCTCAATAATCAAGCAAGGCACGACAGGAATACAGCTCCATGAGAATGGAGTCTGAGAAGGCAAGAAAAGGAGTGAACTACAACTTTTAAATTCTATAACCCTCCCCTTCAGCTTCAGGACTATAGTGAGGACTAAGACAGCTTCATGACAGGATGGAGATGTCATATTCAATTTTTACTTGAAATCTTAACTCAGATGGTAGTAGAAATAATTTTTTTAATGAGTCATGCTTAATGGTATTGTCTTCTTTGAGAATCACAGAACTTGACACCTCTCCAGCTCAAATCTAAATCTGTACTTTTGAACTAAAAGAGTCGCCTTTTATGCCTCCCTCTACATATATTTCATAACTATTTTATTCTTTGAAAGTAGAAGTGTTTAAAGAATTTCACCCTTCCACTGCACGGAATGCTTTGTAAATAATGATCAGTTTAAAAAAATGTTGCAACAGGCAGCTTAAATTAGTTTTCGTGGATTTTACTATAGTCAAGAAAAAGCATTCCATTAACACCCTTCACACTTCACAGTGTAGAGGAAGCAGAATTAAATATTCTCTGAAGATGCAGTCCAAAAATACTCCAAGGGAAGAGAAAGTTACAACTGAGGGAACAAACCAAGAAAAGCAGCAGCTACAGTGGAGTGCTGTGATCTTTATGTCTCCAGAGAGTTCAAAGCAGCAGAACCAGCTCAGCTGGATGGAATTCAGCCTTGTTCTCTCCTACCTGCATAATAAGGAGACCTCTCACCTTCACATATTTATGTTTGGAAGTACAGATGTGTTCTTCAAGATAAAAAAATATCCTTGATGTCCTAGTAGCCACAAAGCTTTCTCTTCCTTTTGCTTTGGCTTTTCCTTTTCTTTCACCAAATGAACCTCCCTCATCTTGACCTGAATCTATAGTATTTGCAATAGTATTCCTCACCCTGGAATCTATAATATTTGCTATTTTCAGATCATTATTTGAATAAAATTAAAGCTTTATCACTATAATACAGTAAGACAAAGCCAAGCTAGTTACATTATGTAAGACAACAAGAGCTTTTTAATGTCTGTCAAACAAAAAAGAAAGAAAGAAAATGTTTAAAATTTCACTGGTCTTGCTCTTTGTTGTAGGCTATGGCATTGTTTTCTTGGTTTTTTTTTTTTTAAAGAGAAGGGTATCAACCTGCTTACTACAGTGACTGGACCTGATCTGGTCAGTGAGGGAAGGATGTGGGTTACAATTAACTGCTCTGCAAATGAAGCTGTTCACTGAGCAGCACGTATAAGAAAACGGGAGATGGTGGGTATGGGAAGAGGGTCCAGAGAGAGAACAACAAAGGAGGAAGGAGGCAGTCTGGGAGATCAGATTGAGATGCCCCAGTTTATTGCTCCTTCATGCATTTTAAAATAAATGTATAAGTGTCTATACACATTGAAATGAGAAGATTCAAAGTAGGTGATAACAAGTGCAATGAAAACTTTGTTGAGCATTTACTTATTATGCATATGAAAATGCTGGCCATATCTACAAAATTGTTTTAGAATTAGCTATGTAGTTACAAAAATCCTGCGTTTTAACAGTGTAGTGACAGTGGAAGTGGAGTAATGTAGTAATATCTAATACTTGTCTAACATTTGCTGACCTCTATAACTTAGGTTTAATTAAAAGCTCTTTTTAAAAGACAGATAAAATTATTTATGCATTTAATCTATACCCAACCCAGGTACTGTGTTTCCACATCTAGACTGGTCCAGAATCAGAATCCACTTTTTTGCTTTATTGTTTTCTAACACTTTTGCTGCTCTGAGACACAGCATCCAGTTGATGGCAGATAATTCTTCAAAGCACTCAACTGGGTGAAGATGCAACAGTGTCTGAAACAGGCAAAGAATCATTTTCTGCTATACTAAGGCAAAGTTTTGTCACCTCTGGCATCATAGTTGTTCCTTTCCCCTTGAACGGTCCACCCTTTGGAGATGAGAATGCAATAGCTGTGCTTCTGGAGCACATGTTGTTAAGTCTGACCCGAAAGGTGCCTTGGGACTGCTCTGTGTCACACAGCAAAGCTCAGTAAATGATGGCTACTAAGAGATTAAATCCAGAAATGTCAAATTAGAATCAGAAAGCTAAAGCAAATGCAACCACAGCCTGCACAACTGATGTACAAGGGCAGCGTAACACAGGCACAGTCTGAGCTTTTCCTGGTTACCTGACTCAGCTTTCTAATTCAGATAAGTGAAGTCAAGATGACCAGGAGCAGTTCTAAGCCTTTCCTAAACTTAACTGCAAACCTACAACTTCCTCTATTACAGGGAAGAAACAGCTATGCCCAAATCAGGAAACAGTCTAGGTGGTCTGAATTTGGGCTCATCCTTGTCCAGCAGAGCACAGCTCTGGAAAACTTGCATACTTCAGTTGTTTGGGTAGCTTTAGAACATACTGGGGGAAAATGGCAGTAAAGGTATCCCTGAGAAGGGATTTTTCTTCTAATAAAATGTTTAGCTGATAGTAGATGCAAAGTTAGTGAGCCTCTAGTTGAAAGAAAGCGCCTCCTCCCCCTTGGACTTTCTCCAGCTCACAAATCTCCATCTGCTAATTGGCCTTAATCCACAGAAAAGAAAGCCTTCATAGAACATGGAAAATACTCAAATGATTCATCGATCCATTTTCATGTTTTAAGCCAAAAAATGTATTTCTTTAACCTGGAAAACTAGGTAATTGAACAAGTAGCTTTAAAACTAAAACCAGAAGTTAGTGGGAGGAATTAAAAAAAAAAGAGGGGTTGGGGAGTCAAGTTAAGAAACATGACTATTAAGTAATAAATTTTTTTTTTGCTCAGCAAATGTACACATTGTAAAATAATCAAAATCAGCCCTCCCTCAACAATAGGAGCTGGTAAAAGAATGACACAGTTAATATGTTTTCCATGGCCTCTCATTCTGCAATTAATGTCTTTTTTTTACTATGTTAGAGCAGGTCCTTCTGCATGAACACAAGTTGTTCTTTGAACCAAATCTCTCAGGTTTTCAGTTATAAAAAAAATCCTGATAAGAATAAAATATAAAAAAGCCCTTTAGGGACTTTTAAGCCAGAATGAAAATTGTAGCTTGCTCTGCCTCAGAATTTTCCACTCATTTTCTTTTTATATAAAGCCTGAACTTCATCAATAAAACTAAATGATAATAACAGATTAGTCAAGACACTTCTTGACAAAACCTCTCCCATTAACACACTAAACTCAACTCCCACAGAATCAAAAGATTAAAAATAAACTAATTACCCTTACTTTAGCACCCTAAGTAACTGGTTCCAGCCACCTGGCTCACAGCTGCTATGGAAACTATTCAATTAATCAAAATAAGTTTGCTTTTTTTCCTGATTATTTAAAGAAAAAGAGAAAGGAATGAAAACCCCCACACACTCAGTAGGAAAAACCTCACCCTTCTGAAATATTCCAGACAGATTTTAATCAGTCAAAAATATTAACATATGAGTACTACTATTGCAGAGACGTTAGAATTTATAATAAAATGGTGAGATACTTTTTCTCTCTTCTCTGGCCTCCTAAAACCATGATATGAACATCTGGTACAAGAGTTCATACTTTGTTTAGTATTTGGTGAAAAGCAGAGTGAAGGAATGATAGCTTCAGCTGTCTCTTGCTCCATTTCCATTACGTTGGTGAAGACAAATGTGTGCTGCATTCCTAACAAACATCCCAACCTCTGTGTGAAAGGTTCTGCACAGACAAACTGTAAGTTTGTTGACACACAGTCACATGGTATGTGTGAGGAGGAGGAAATGTTATGTGTAGAAACATGCCTTGCCCTCACTTATGACTTGTAAACACATTTCTGGGAGACTAGAATTAAAATGCTAATTTAATATGGTCCAGCATTTTCAAGAAACATTAAGGAAATTCAATATTAAACCCCTCACAGGGCCCTTGAAAAGCCAAACCTGAGTTATCTTTAATTATACAAATACCATGACTTATAATAAGAATGATCTGTCAAGCCTTACTCCTGGTTTCAGTGAAGAATAAGACCATAATAATGTAGGAAAAAAACCCCAAACATGAAATACACTAGAAATTTGGTGTAGTGTAGTCCTAGTGTAGTCCAAATTTAGATCTCAAAAATTCATCAAATAGAAATGTTTCTCACTTTGTCCTGCAGTCCTATGGATAAGGTCCAATTTTAACTTTTTTTAAAATAATTTAACCTCTGGTGAGAGAGACTCTTTACAAGGTCATGTAGGAATAGGACAAGGGGGAATGGCTTCAAGCTGAATGACAGTAAATTTTGACTAGATATTAGGAAAAAATTCTTTGCTGTGAGCGTGGTGAGGCGCTGACACAGGTTGCCCAGACAAGTGGAAGCTGCATCCCTGGAAGTATTCAAGGCCAGAGTGGATGGAACAATGTGGAAGGTGGAAGGTGGAAGACAGAAAGGGGAAGGTGGAAGGTGGAAGGTGGAAGATGGAAGGTGGAAGCTGTCCTTGCTCATGGCAGGGGGGGGTGGAATTAGATGATCTTAAGGGTCCCTTCCAAGCCAAGCCTTTCCATGATTCTGTGATTCCATGAGCTAAGAATAAATATGATATCAGTACTTTTAACTTTGGCAAGTAGCAAAAAAATATAGAGGAATTTTCTCAATTAAGAAGATAGCCCTACAGACATGTACTTGGGAAACTTACCTTGTTAAAATAAATTGTTCTTTAATGCATCCAAGCACAAAATGCACATTCAGGGCCAAAACAATGAAAGATGTGTCTACAGAATTTTCAGAGAAGAGGCAGGTGAAGGCACAAGCCTGACAGAGAATAATATCACCAAAATTTAACTATCTGAAAATGTAGTAGCTCTCTATAAAAACAAGGGAGGGAGATTTATCTTCAGGGACCAGTTCACTTATCTGGTGAACTTATCTGGTGAACAAACCTGTCCCATAACAAAATGAATCATCTTTTGAAAACATCTTTTTACTCTCTCCCCAATAGAGATGAATGTAAGATTTTAAAAACACCTGTCTTTTGTTGGGGTAAGACTATGATCAGTGCGAGTTCAGACCCACGATAAAGTCCTGCCCTACACTGCTGTATCTGTGTCCTTCCAGTTATCTCCATTCTTGACATTTTCTGGACTTTGCGTTCAATTTTCACATTCTTGTAATAAGAGATCCTGGAGAACCTGGAGCATCACAGTGAGCTAACAACTAAATACAGATTCTTATGTGAAACTAGGGCCAAAAAGACAGTGTGATTCATAGTTCTTGAACCAAAAGCCAATGAATAGGGATGGTGTATGAAAGGATCTCTTTGCACCTGTATCAACCACTGGTGGAAGCAGCATGGGTCTAATTTTTACCATTTTCAGAAGAAAGCTGAAAAATCAGAGGTGACACAGAGAGTAGCAGTGTTCTGGTCCAAAGACTAAAGGATCTAGCAACGGACACAGAGAACAATTTAACCCAGTAAAAAGGCTGAGCTGAAAATTAGTAACAATGTGTAACGTGTTTCTGTGATGGAGATACCTTTTTACTGAAAGGACCACGTGATGCAATAATTTCATTTGTTTAACTCTGCTGAATACAGATACGCAGTACAGCCCTGCCAGTATAGAAATGCTGTAATGTACTAAATAAGATAAAATATGTATGATTACATTGATCTTGAGCAAAGTGGTATTACGCGTGTCTTATGCATTGATGGGAGGTTCTGGGAAAAAAGAACAACATGCTTCTGGTTTGGAAATAATATGCATGTGGGTTAATCTGGCTGGATTCCTTTGTATATAATAAAAATTGAAACAAAGGTATCCAAATGGAAAGAAGCAAATAGTCCATTTCACACAGATGTATTCACCTCAGTTTCTGTGAACTGTTTGATCTAACCATGTAGCTGATAAATGTTAAGATGAGAAGTGTTCAGGAACACACAGAGAACAGTAGCAGATTTTCAAATATTTATGTTTTCGTTTTAGAGGTTTTTTCCTCTTCCAAAGTATCAAATAGCATGAGTCTACTTTAAAAAGAGATTTTCATGCCAGCAAAAATGTTTAAATCTTTCAAACTAGAAACTTAAATGCATTTTCCTTTTGGATTTTTTTTGTAGTTTTCAAAACTGGCATTCCACTGGGACTGGTATGTCTGCTGGCTGTAGGTTGGTAATGGTCCCACAAGGATGTGCCTTGCTTTCTTCAAATAAATATAGGCATACATTAGCTGGAAAAGCATCCTGGGAGAAATTTGCATCTCAGTTTGTATTTGTATTACAGTGGTGTGTAGGGAGACTGAGGCTGCTGTTATTGTAGGCAGTAGAAGATTACACAGCAAAATAAAGTCTCTCCAACAGGAAGTCTTTCATAAAACTCTTAAATATGGGAATGGAATTAACAGTTGAGGGAAGTGAAGTAACTTGCAGAAGGTTACACAAAAGATCAGAATCAGAGCTACTGAGGAAGTCCAGGATTGCTGATTCCCTTTGTATCAGGCTACTGAACCAGTCCAAGGAAAGATGACTTTCTATCACCACTGTGTATAAATATAGATAAACTGTCCAGATGAACAGTAGGCAGAAATCAACCAAACCCCACTGAAGTCAAGTGAGTTCAATTTATTGATACCACTTTTCATTTGATATAGGGTTTTTCTTCAGAACTGAACAATTAAACTTAAGGAAATGGGAATTTAAAAAGAAAAATCATAATGCAATACCAGTATGACAACAATAAAAAAGAAAAATAGGCTGAGAAAGCATAGAACAAATGGGAGATCTGATATAAAATAAGTCATGACTGATGGGATGAGCTCACAGAGGGTCTCCAGAGCCTCCAGAGGCATTCTTTTTACATTTAGTACCCACTTGAGTCTTCTCTCAGTCACTGCTCATCCTTTTTTCAAATACTGCTAAATCAACCTTGCCAGACACCACTCACCCCATGGGAAGCTCAAATACTGAATTTTTTTTGTTTTGTTTTGGAAGATGTTTGATGCTGTCACAGAGCAAGAATCTTTTTTTTTTCATTGTTCCATGAGGTCCTTGCACTGAGCTACCAGCTCTCCACTCTATCATCAGCTTAAATGATACACCTTGCTTTACTATCACTATTCTCCGGGTATTTCTAAGGATCAAAGCACAAACCACAGGGCTGTGGGCCAACAACCTGAGAGCCTCCAGTTGGCAAGTCTTCAGCAGGATGTGCAGCTCACCTTCTTCATGCTGGTCGGAAGTTCTGTGATGGCTTTTTATGCAGGAAACTCTTTCCTGCTCAGTTTTGGACCAGACAGAGCTCTGAAAGATAACTGGATTTAGCTGAGTGGTGTTGTCCTTTCCTTACATATTTCCTGGTTTGTAACCTTAAAAAAACCCCAAACCAAAATAAACCCCCCAAACCCAACCACCCAACCCCCCCAAACCCAAAAAATCCCCTAGTAACAGAAAAAGATTTTTTTCATTCTCATCAATCCAGCTAGATAAAATGCACCTATGTACTTGTAGACTAAGAAAGGTCATGAAGAAGCTGTGATACTTCCCAAATCAAACTATACATAGCACATCACTTGTAGCCGTTGGTCCAAAAAGAGTAGATCTACAAAACCTGGAGCCTGCAGCATGCATTTGATTGAGGAATTGCTAGGATGTCCAAACACTTATTCTATCTCCCTGCTCACAGTGAACCGGTCCTTGTAGATCAATAAAACAAAACCTCCAGGAGTCCCCAGGTCATTTACTCTTGTGCTTGTTGCAGCTTGAAGCTGCTGATCTTCTAATACTTTCCCTCTGAGTTTTATCGACTCTTTAACAGATTTCACAGTCCAGGCTAACATGGCATGAGGTGATGCCTGCAAATTGACTAGACATTGCATCATAATAGTAACCGTACAAGCTGGCACAGCACAATAAACAAAAGGAGAGGAAAATGTCAGGATAAAGGAGTGCCTTGATTCCCAGACTTCTTATCCCACATGTAAGGAGCTAAAAGGAAAATTCCCTGGCAATTCTGTTCTCAATCTAACTTTTGGGAGGTAAAAAACTTATGGTCTCTTGCCAGCGCTGCCTAATTTGTAGTATCAGACCCTGAGAGAAGATGACAGCTGCAGACGGTGTGGAAGGAAAGCCACCTTGCAACATATTTTGTCAAGTTGCAGTCCCTGGCATTGGCCCAGAGCCGGTATTGCTGGAGACATGATGAAGTGTGAAAAGTCCTGGCAGGCATTTTAGACAAATAAAAGATGGGAGGCAAGGGAAAATCAGGACCAAAAAAGATTAATATTTGTGAGGTTTATTGCAGGAGGGGGAAAACAATAGGAAGTAAGAAAACCTCCATAGGGGATTTTTTGCGACAGCAACAGATTAAAACCAGGATGGACCCGAAGAGGAAGCTTATTTTTTCCAGCTGGACATTCACCTGAGAGCAGAGATCAGGTTGTGAACAGCAGTCTGAGAAAACTAAATAGGCAATAATGAGAGAATTTGCAGCCTGAAAAGGTGAAAAAGTTCAGTGAGACAGTGTGTGTGTGTTTGTGTGTGTGTGTGAGTCTGTGTGTGTGTGTGTGTGTGTGTGTTTGTGTGTGTGTGTGTTTAGAGAGGGAACACTGGTGGAAGAGTACAGGATTTTCTAAGCTGGGAATGGTAATGGCACTATGAAACTGCATTTACAGTGGGAGATAACTCTGCAGTCTTGCTCTTGTGTGTGTGGGTTCGTGGTGTCCCAGCTGGATGTGGATGTGGATGTTCATCACTCCTTCCCCTGAGTTCTGGTTCCCTCAGAAAGAAAGACCTGAGGGGAGGGAGGAAACTTCAGAGGGAGCTTTATCTGGAGGATCAGGGATGATCAAAAGGACATGTTAGGGGCAGAACAAAGGTGGCTGGCTCCACTGCTCAGACCTGCTGGGTGGCGGGGTGTGCTTGATATACTAGAGATCCTCCGTGCCCACATGGAAGTAGGATAAATAAACCACATCATCCAGGAAAAAGAAACAACCATTTGGAATAAATAAAAAAAAAAAATCAGAAAAACTACAAAGCATGAGGTGAAGCCTGAGAGAAGGGTTCATAGGTGGAATGCAATATACAAAGTGCAAATTTCACAACAAAACCCAAAAGGTGTCCATGTTTCTTGGTATATGGTAAATTTCTGGATTTCATTCCTATGAAAATTATAGCAACTTTTGTCTGTCCTGTTTATTATATCACAGGTTGAAGCTTTGGATGAATTTTGTTGCTCATGGGCCACCAGCAGTTATGAGAGGAAATGTAATGCTATTTTTGGCAGTAACTTGCCATGTATAGAAAAATCAAAGACTTATTTTTCCATTGTAGTCTTCTCAGGAAAAGTGCATCCATTTCCTAACCCTGCAATGCATCACTGGCAGAGTGAGTATATTTTTACAGAGTAGCTATTTTTAGCTGATGAAACAGGAGTAACCAGTGGAACACAATTCTCTCTAGTGAGGTACAGATATAATTCAGCAAGGGCAACCTAGAGAAACCAAGCAACTACACCCTGCCCCTATTATGGAGGACCAAGTATAGAGTACCAGGACATGGCTCTGACAAAAGAGAAAGGAGAATAAAGGTAATTACATGGCAAAGTCAAAAGAGTTGGCTGGGTAGTTGTCCCAGTTGTAGAGCTGGTGTCCTGAAATCAGCAGCACAAAAATGATGAGGCACAGGCAGCCCTCTCATGGGAGGAAGGGGAGATAGTGGTAGGCATCCACGGTGCACCGTAGTTCTTGTGACTTCTTGTTTGATTAATCCCCATCCTCTGTGTCCTCTTTAAAAAAAAAAATATTTCATCTCATTCCCTTCTTCTCAAGAATCATCTCTATTTGTGTTTTTACTTTTAGGTCTGTGAGGAGAATACTATTTGATTTCATCAGTTTTTCCCATGGAGGATTTTGTCCATCTGCTACTGACAGAGAGGTGTGGTCTCCAATCAGGTTTGAAAGGTAGAGAAGACAGACTTCTAAGATGGAAAATCAAATCCTAGTTCCTCACTTGGAAATATATATTTTTTCCTCTTCTTTCTCCTCTAGTAGAATTCGCAGGGAATCTGAGGTAATAAGCCTGTCTGGAAGAACTTTTCGGTGTTTCCACCCCGAAAAATGGGGGCTTTTCAGGAGCACTGTGTGAAAAGACTTAAGCTCTTCTTCTGATCCTGGATGATCTCACTTTCCCCAAAGTGCAGGAAACTTTTGCTTTTGAACTTTCCCTAAACTACACTACATCTGTAGCTTGTTGCTGTGGATTTGAGTGAATGGTGGGATGCATTTTAATACAGAGATGGAAGATTTATCATGCCTTCAGGTATTCTGAATGGCTATAAAGTCTCTTTCAGTACACTTTTCCTGGTATTTTAATTGCAGTGTTTTTGAATTCATTTCAGTTTCAAGTGCCACTGGCATGAAAAAGCGCTTCATTTCTAGCGTGTTGTTGAAGCACTTTAAAGATGAGAACTCTTCACTTCTGCCAGGAAAGCTTGCTGATGGGCTGAATGTCTTGAGGATCAAAAGGTATAAGCCTACCTTTCTTTAAGGCTCCAATGGAGAAATTAATGCTAAGTCAAGACGGGTTTAAAAATTGACTAAGTGCACGAAAGAAAGATTGAAGTAGCTTATTGTATAACAATGTACATTTTCAGGTAGAAAAAGGCTTGAATGTTCTGCTTGTCCTTGCTGTTTATTCTCTAAGTAAACATAACACTTTGAAGATGTTATTATTATATATATTAAAAATATATATATAAAATTTAATTAAGTCTGTCTAGTCTCAAGAAAACCATAGATCACACGAGTTTTCCTCAGACACCCTGACTTATGATGTATGTATATGCTTAAAGAAATAGCTTTTCTTGCCATCCTCATGTTCTTGACTTGATTGTCCCATATCAAATAATTTAGAAAAGGAAGAAATTAATTTCTCTAGAGCAGTGAAGAAGAGCAAGAGTAACGGGGCAAGCAAAGTGAACCAGTAAAACCAAGATGTGATCACAAAACCATGTCAGGTTTGCTGTTATCCTATTTGATACATACCTGGCACGTCATAACTCCTTTGCAATGCAGATATTTATCTCTACTGCTCATCTTCAGCAAAGGTTTGTCCCTCATGTCTGTGCAGATCCACCTGAAGTCAGAGAGTACCTCATGCCTATAGTTCTACCTGCATGGATCATCTAGCAGGATCATATCCTGGGTTTCTCGTGTTGTGCCATGAGTGATGCAATGATGTCGTAACAGTCATGCCTGTAAGAATTATTGAAAATCATGAGTCCAGTGGAGCAGAAAGATGTGCAGTAACTAGAAGTCTCCTTAGGGACTAGAGATTTACTTATACACACCTCACATTTATCCTATATGTTTTCCTTGGCAAATAATTTAAATTTTTTGTGTGTGCACCATTCCACCCTATATGAAAAACATTATTTTCCTTTATTAAACATTTTTTGCATATAAAGTTATTGAAATTGTGAGAGGTTCCTACTGTGACAGGGAACATATGTAAACCTCATTGTAAGTCCATACAGACTGTGTTCTGTGTCTATCATTGAGTTCAATTGCAGTCATAATCTTCAAAAGAAAAGGAAATCTTTGTCTTGTCTGCTGTTTCAGCCTTGTTCATATATTATGCATATCCACAGTTCTACAAGTCCCTTTACAGCCTAGATTTGGACTTCTGTGGTTTTCTCTCACAGAGTTCCCTGCAGCATAGAAAAGATTTGCCCCTACCAGTGGCACAGAAAAGATGGTACAGTCAGATGGAAAACAGGACTTAAGGACTTGGAGTAGGTCTTGATAAATGGAGCTGGACCAAACAGCAGGATCTCAAGAAACGATTCAGAGAAGAATTCCCAAAAACAGGAGACAAAACTAGAGAGTAACAGCTTCTAGGCATTTTGAATACTTCTCCACGCAATGAAGGGTTTAGGCAGAAGGATAAAGCAATCTTGGAAGTGCCTCTGAGACCTCCTCCACCTGCTTCTTTCACATGGCAGCTTCTCAGATAACCTGCAATTGCATTGCCTCCCCTTGTATTTGGACATGCCTACTATTACATCAGCCTGTTTACTGACACGGTGCTGACACAGCAATTTGAGCACAGAGGATTTGCTGTGTATCAAAGGATGGGAATCAGTGATTTTTATTAGAGACATTTGGTCTTTCGATTGTTCTACAAGTTGCCCTGCATGATACCATGCATCAGTGGTATGATAAGTATATCAATCAAGTACTCACATTATTGTAATATTACCTTATTGTTATTATTGACTTTTTTTCCCCATCACAGATTCCCCTGTTCAATGAATGTATCCAATGCTTCCATATATGTAAGAGAAAATGAGAATGAGAAGAGAAAAATTATTTTTAGATTTTTTGAACACATGCATTGGCACACAAAAAATGGGGTAGACTGTCACATTGCCTTTTGTGTACTTTTCTTTGATTTAATGTCTTTTCAAGACTAAATACTATTGAACTAAAAATAAGTACTATAGGCACCTGAACATGTATTTGAGAATGAGAGATGGCCTTATAGGAGGGACATTTTTCTTCCTGTCTCTTTGTTCCTTTTTCACAGACTCTCCTGGTAATACTAACTTAAGTAGCTCACAAGGGTGTTGTGCACATTAATTAAGTGCTAAGTATTATTAAGCAGACCGCAAACCTAATAAAGTTTAAGTTGAACTTTTGAACCTATGCTGTTCATATGGGTGCTAAATTAGCTAAACGAGCTTACATAATATTGCAGTATCCAAATGAAACAACCACGGTGAATTTAGGTATGTAAATGTAATTACTTGGCTTGGAATTTGGCCAAAACACCATAGACAGAGTACTAACCATGCTCTTATAAAGGCAGCTGCAGTTTTTAAACTTCTAGAATGGTATATATCTTGCTTCAGATGGATTTTTAAATCACAGATGATTGGACTAGAAATGCCTGAAAGAATATTCTTCAGATTTTCACAAATCAATCTCAAAGAAACCCCAAAATACTCTGACTAGAAGCCGCATCTTTGTTTTTTTTAAATGAACAATCATAAAAATGGGGGGAAAGTGAGGTTCTATTTGAGATTTTTTTAATCCTGAAACAAAAATCGTGTCAAGCTATATTTTTAATTGAAGGGGAAAAAGAAAGTAAAGGGCAGTTTCACAACAGAAGGTAATCTATTTTAAATGTCACTGAATAAAGAATACCATGTCCCAGAGGATGATTCAGTGGGTGAGTGACTCTTTCATCCATAGGTGGTGCCTTTGTTCCTTAACTATAAAAGATGGTAGAGGTTCTTTCATCACATTTGTATTGGCTATCCAAGTTATCTGAGCCTTCATGAGAATAATAAATTCTTTCTGTGTTCAAAGAAGCAAGATGTGACCAGGAGCGACTCCGTTTATCTGTTTTAGATGCTGGTCTAGGATGGGATGAACCTCCTAGAGATGTCTACCTCCACCACTTATAGAGATCATGATTAAGTGTCAAGCTTTCAGATGATTAAAGGCAGGTGAAATGAGCTTCTCCTTAAAATGAATATACTGCTAGTTTATATATCTCACTTGGATGTGCTCAGCCAGGTTAAATGAATCTGCTCTTTTGTGTGAATGCCAGGGAAAGGTGATAGCTTAAGTTAAATGCATTCCAATACTTGAAGGAGCATGAACTTCAGGGATGTAAAACATGACATGAGAACACCTTGGGCACAAGTATTTCTGCAACAGAAGAACTAAATCAAGGTCTACTGTTGAACTTAGGAGATTTCAAAGGTAACCGCCAGATCTGTGGATTTTATTTTTTTAATTTCCTCTCATCCCTATGTGCTGAAATGTTATCATTTCATATAGAGGCTCAACACGTATGTCTACCTATACATGATCTTCTAGCAGCATGTACAATGCTAGGTTTCACATCTCATATTATTGACTTTTATAATTTGAACTCTGGCAATGGCATAGTCAAGCCACCTGAAGGTTGTGATCTGGGTGCAGAAGCCATGAACTGTGTCTGTGATTTATAAGATCATCTATAGCACGATGCTATGGAGAACTGGAGCCTATTAGTAAGGTTTAGAGGCCTAAAAGGCTGCTGAGGCCTTTGCATGTGATTATTGTAAAACCCAAAATAAACATTCCTTCTCCTGTGTGAGCACACAGATCTTTGCTAGGAAGTGCAAACAAGCAGTGACCATCATTAGCATTCATTATCAGCTGCTTTGAATACAGCACACTTTCAAGGATCAGTTTGACTACCCATTTGACATTTGTCTCCAGGGCCTTCTTTCAAAACATGCAATAAACTGAAATGTGTCATAGCCTTCAAAAGTCTGCTTGTCCTCATGCACATATCTTTGTCCAATTATAAAAACAATTAAAGCATGGATCACCCAAATTAAATGTCATTATCTAACAGTATAGAGCTTGAAAGTGTTTACTGTGCAGATAATCAGTTTTTTATTTAAAAAATGGTTCCAGTGACACAAAAATTTTGTAAGCATCAATTATAAAGTACATCCAAGGTAAGTAGCCCCATCCAGATATTTTAATAATTGCCATAAAATTCATTCAACCTTAAGTAGTCCCATTCAGACTTTTTAGTAATTGTCTCACTGTCCTGGGAAATAGAAGTAGTTTATGGCTTTTATTTCTTTTTACATTGCTCATGTATGTATTCAGAAGACATTGCAAACACTGAACTGTAAACATTGATTTTTACAATATTTAAGGAAACTGTTCTGCCATTTTATAAATGAAGAAATGAAAAAGAGTGGAATTGTGAGCCAAAGTGAAAAAAAAAAAGATTTTGTAACTGAGGTAAAAATATGTAACCAATTTTCATTATTCTGGGATATTGTTCAGTCTACTATTCTTTAGTTTAAAATCTCTTTTCTAAGGAAACAGATTTATTAAATATTTCTTCTTCTCTTTATTGATCTTAAGAAGAGAGTGAGAGTCAACTGAAGATACCTGATCCTAACCAATTCAAATCAAGTACTTTAAAAAAACAATTTATATTATGTATTTGAAGACATATTTGATCTTAGAAGAAATGACAATAAAGCCAAAAGGGGAAAAAGGGTGTGTAGTAAGCAAGATGTTTTTCATTCTTAAAACTTTTGACTCTTCCTAAGTTTTAATTAGAAGTGTGAAAATTAGTGATATTTGAGCAGGGAAAACTAACCTAGCAGGTAGACTTGTCTGGCAATGTTTACTTTCCTCCTCCTATATGATGATTCATATATGTAACCTCTCCTTAATAAGCTGAAGATGGGGCTCAGCTAAACATCTGTGAAGGCTTTGGGCTTTGCACATCTTTCCACTGTGACTACATCAAGCAGCTTTCAATGTCCAGTGCCTCTGAGCTCCCACAGCAGTTCAGCCCACTAGTCCATTTTCCCACTATCCTTCTGTCTGATAGTAGCCGGTGTTCAATAATTAAAGAGTTAAAGACAGAATAAGAAACAAGATCAATGTTCCATAACGTTTCCTGGATTTCTGTCTTTTGTTGTTCTAAGAACTTTCTGAACTAGAAGGTTTCATGTGATCCATGCTCTTAAAAGGGAACCCCTCTCCATCACTATGAGGAATCAGGTCTTGAATCTATTGGCTTTTCTGAACTGTGTTAATGAATATCACAGTTTAATTCTTCTGGCACAAAAAAATGTTTCCATTTTCTCTCCTCTTTTAACCTGCTTCCTCATCATCTGATACAGTGACAGCAGTTTCTTTATTCTTCATTGCTTTTGAGCACTATATCATGCCACAGATGTTGCTTCTTGTCCAGAGGTTTATATATGGTTTACAGAAGTAATTTCCAGACTGCTCTAATTCTACAACACTGGGGAAACCTGGAACTCTTCAAAATTCAAACTTCAGTTCTGCTGAAAATGTTAGTTGTGATTCAAAAAAAGCAAAATGATGTCTCTCTAGTTTTTGACTGGGAAGACTGTTGTCATATTCACTTCTGCTTCCAGAAAGAAAGCAAAATTTATCTAAATCTGCCAAAAAATGGAGAGAAAGTAAAGCAGAGCTGCTGCATAGACAGCATGACTCCCCAAGTGCCCTAGCCCTGAAGCCCAGCTGGAGGGAAAATTGTCAAAATCTCCATCTGCCAGAAACTCAGTTTCTGCTGGAAATGGAATTTGACAGAGCTCTTCTGCTTGTGGCTGGCAGCTGACAGCTACATCTGAAACAGGTTTTTCCCACTCCCTTTGAGATACCTTCATAAGGTATTCCTCACTTGTGAATTTTCCTTATAATTATGAGCTTTTCCTTTTCCTTTTTCTCCTTCATGATTTTCTATATATTTTTTCTCCCAGCTGCAAGATCTGGTGACTCCCATAAACTCTGGAGGTGCCTTCGTGCAGAATTTCTATCAGTTGTATTTTAGACCATCATTTGTCAAGTTCAGTTTTAAAGTGCCCAGTGAAGGGGATTTATTTAATGGCATTTCTCTTTATAGAGTGACTTTGGTGGTTTTCTTTCAAACTGACTTTCATCATCCCCTGCTAATTAAGACCTTTTGAGAGGAATATAAAAATTAAGCTTCCACTGATATCTCATTCTTTGTGAAACTCTCTGACAAGGCTCACTGCCTTCACATAAAATGTGATTCTTCTCTGAAACTGAGTGTACAAATTAATATATGAGATTCATTTTTACTTCCCTTCTTGCTTTACTTCTGGATGTCTTGCTACTTTCAAACAGTACCAGTCAATTACAAGAGACTCAATGACAAATTCTTGAACTTGAGTAACTTTCTAAATTGTTCCTGCAAAAATTAATAACTGTCATTATACCAGTTAATTACCAAGTCTTGCTGTGTATTTTCTTATGTTCTAATGTCTTATATAATTTAACGTGCTAATTTTTCTGGTTGATATTTATCTCAAAGATTACTGAATTTGAAGACTGAATCTCTCATTTATTTCTAGAAGGAAAATGAGAGAGGATAAAAAAGGCTCAAATGCACAGCTGAAGTATTAGGGACACCTCTACAAAGCCACTGAGTCCGGTTCTCAGTCAATCCTAATTTTTCTTCCAGTAGATTAAGGTGATTTGGTGCAGAGGTGAAGACAGCACTAGGTGAGTTAAAATCATTGGGAAATGTGGTATCTGCTGTCTTAGTGTGAGTTAAGCTGAGGTCAGTTCTAGGTGCAAGTGTAAGGAAAAGCACAAAAGGATTATTTCCCATGCAGTGCTTGCCTCGAGGCATTCAGCAGACTTGCTCGTTCTTCCTGAGAATAGTGAAGCAAGGAGCTTTTATGTCAGACAAGAGATAGGTAGCGGTTGCACTTATTTTTGGCTTTTTACAACATCAGAATAGAATCAAGGGGCCTGTAATAGCTGTTCAAACAGAATTTATTATGTTCAAATTAAAACCGAAGCAATATCCTTGTAAAAGGGGGTATGAGCTTGCAAACTGAACAGGATTGAAGGGGGAAGTCATCTATTTGCTGGTTTCTGAAGTCAGTAGAAGAGTCTCAGTGTCCTTCCAGGGGGTGAGATGTCACCATATTTAAACAGTTCCCTTTGCAAAAGATTATCGTTCCCTGAGATGTCATTATTTTAAACAGAAAAAAGTCATTAATACAGTCTAATGTCTAGATTAATGAAGTATCCAACATTTTATTTTCAGATTGAGGATATTATGCATTACAATAAATAATATGTTGCTGATTTTTTCAGGGCATTTGCACTGGCAGGAAGTTTCTCCAGTGTTATTTTCTTAATGATAACAGGTGCTGCTCATATACTGCCTATTCAGTGAATACTCTTCCCTCCAGATCTCCAGTTGGCCCGTGCACTTATCAGTCAGCATTTTCAATAGGAAATTATAACTTGGGGCCAAATTAACTTGCCTCCAGGAGCTCTGCTGTTGTTGAATTATTAGATATAATGGCATCATTAATGAGAGCCCTTGCTGAGTGCTGTGTTGTGTGAGGTTTATGTTATGGTTTGATTTGAAAAGTTACCAAATGCTTGTGATAAGGTTGCAAGCTATACAGCATCACATGGGAAAACATTCTTGTTTGGATCTAAGCATGTTTTTGATTATATGAATCCTGAGTTCTGGACCACTTTCCACACCATCTGCAGCCAATCTGCATAGCCTGGGAAATTCAATCAGACATCTTGCCCATCTGTAAAACCAGAACTGCTCTGTTACTGTTTCACCCTAATTAATGGGATTTATTTCATTTGCTTCTTTGTTTACTGATAGCCCTGCACTCTAAGTCCTATTAAGATGAGTATAGCCTAGCTTCAGCACCTGATTGAAACAGTTCTAGAAGTATCGTCTAAGTTATCTAAAAAATAATTTTACTTGATAAATTATATACGTCAAATTGTGTGGACATAGCAGATATGGCAATATACATGTTTTGTAGTTCCAATCTTAAATAACTAACTGTTACTAAAATATCTTTTTGACTTACTGTATACTGGTATTGCATATAGTTTTAGGAAATTAGATAATTTTGCTCAAAACGGGTGCATTAAAAGCAGTGTTAAAGAAGAACAGAGCAAGGGGATAGTAGAATTTTAGAGAACCACTGACAGGTTTAAAACTATAAAAAAGGAATATCGAGATTTGGGGCTTGTGCTGCTGTATGGTACACACTGAAAATAACAATAAAAACCCCAAAGCTCTTCAATCTGTCTCAGATAAACCACATTTTCTAGGCTGCAAATTTATTTTAAGAACAGCAAAGACACAGAAAGAAGAAGAGTGAAAGAAAGGACTTGACACATTGCTATTACTACATCACAAAACTGCTTTGGGGGACACGAGCTTGCTCAAAAGTACCATTTGTTTTCTGAGCTGCTGCATAAACAGAATCAAATCCCAGCTGCTGCTAGGCTAATAGAAACTATGTTAATCAAATAACAGAAAATGTTAAATGAAACCCTCAACACATGTGCTTTGTCCCTTGGTTTGAATTTCTGCTATAAACTGATTGCCAGGTATGATTTCCACTTCTAATGAAAGCTCAGTTACTCACTTCATTGTTTCATGCTTAGACTGAAGAAGATGCTGGTTGAGATCTTTTGTAGGACTACTACACTGATAAATTTGTAAAGCTAGAGGAAAATCCCTTCAGCTATTTCAGATTCATAAAATCGCACCCACACACATGCACACACACCTTTCTAGGTCCTGATGATCTTGAAAGTTTGCGGTTGAGAGGACAGAGTCTCTAGAGACAGCAGGTCAGGTGTGGGCAGCTGATATTTAAGAAGTGTTTTATGCAGGGATTTCATTATACCCACATAAAGCCAGAAAAATTGCTTTCGTAGGTCAGGCAAGTGACCCAGAGTTACAGGATGTGATTATTTTTGTGCTCTTTCCAATAAAGGCACAGCTTAAACACCCGTGGCTTTGGAAAGAGCCCTTGGGGACCAGTAGCAGGCAAATTCTCCCTGTGACACAAGAACAGCACCTTCTTCCTATGACTTTGTATACTCCACCTTAGCCAGACAGAAAATTGGGATTTTAAGTATGAGAGGCTGCAGTGCATTTCTCAGTACATGTGCATACACTCACTCTTGTTTTGCAGGCTCATTTCTTAGCTAAGCCCCATATTGCATATTCTGTAGAGCAAAACCTTTAAATCAAAAGATGAATGGGTCTAATACAGATTTTCAGTGAGTCCAAAAAATTAAATACTGTTTTAATGAGCTCTTTTTTGGACTCTCAGCTCCTTAGGGCAGTTATTCTCACTTCTGAATGTCTGGAAATTGCTGAGTACTTTGTGGTCACTACCATCAACTACTAATGAATAAAAATGATGGTGATTATATCACGAGAACCAGAACTCTGAAAAGCTTTAATCACAACAATGTAACAGATTAATTAGGATGTCCAAAAAACAGAAACAATGCATCTGATTTTGAGATGCTTGAGTGGAAATTTTTACAAGTGTACAGAGAATTTTAATAACATGGAAAATCAATTATATTTATAAGAGGTATAATAATCATAAATACATGGTAAATGTTAGTGCCAACTCTGATATAGTGCCTTGTGTCATTAGATCTCAAAGCATTTTATAAAAGAAGTATTCATTAACATCATAATGAATACCAAATTAGTTTTGCTAATTTACATTATGTGCAGAGCTGTATCATCAGGGTAGAAAAGTAGGCAGATAGCTGTGTGTGCAGGTAAGTCAGTGATTTAGCTTATTTATTGGGGTGTAGAAAGTGATTAATGGGAGCTGAAATGTTTTGCAAGCCTAACAAAGAAAGGAAATGAAGTAAAAAAGAAAATGCTCTGATTTGATCTAGATATGGTAAATTGCAGTGAACAAAAAAAAAGAAGCAGTTGGACTTTGCTGTTTGAAATTGCCTATAATGTATTTCTTAAGTTATGAGGCTTCATATCATTAAAGAATGGACTTCACACATGTGCAATGGAATATTCTTCCCTGCTTTCAGTAGTTTAATCACCTGGGGTCTGTGGAGTCCTGGTAAATCCATTTGCAAGACATCACGGAAGCAACATTGGAGAAAAACCTTGAGAATGGCAATCCAGAGGGACTGCTTATTTTCTGTTTCCTGAAATGTACTAACGTTTTTTTTCAGTTTGACCTAAGATTTCCTGTATTTACCCACAGAGCTATGGTGTATGTCTAGAGAACATATACTGCAGAAAGTTCCTCTGAAGCACTATAATCATAGAAACAAACTGTCACAGACATTCTGTACAGAGCTGCCTTGTATTCTGGTCACATGCTTTCCATGGAACACTTTTCTGCTGGGGAATGCTATGTTACCTCAAGAGTATGAGGACAACTTTGCATTTATAAATAGAGTTTACCTTCTATTCTTTTTCAAAAGCATTTCAGTTTGGAAAGTTGTGGTTTTTTCTCTATCTCAATCTGATTTTATTATGGTTAATTTAATTGGGAAACTCGACAAATTGAAAATAAAACAACAAAAAAATTGATTTTGTTGAAACTATGTATGCCAGTCAGTAAAAAATAACATCTTGCCTTTTAAAATCACCTTTTGCAGACTATTATATATTTATACTTTGTTTGGGTTTTTATTTTTCTTTTTCTTTGATTGTTTGTTTCCCCAGTCTGGAAGAAAATTGCATAGGAGATCTGTGGAATTTTCCATGAAATTCAAGTTCCAGCTTATTAGCTCCCTGGAATAAGCGAGTGAGAAATTTGGAGTAAATGTATTCAGACAATTAAGCTTCATTTTCTGATCCCTAATTGCACACACACAGAGGGATTTAATTTAAACATGAGTTCTTTGGTGCTAGCAATTGTTTGACCTGTTGTTTGACCCATGTTTTTATTGAATGGATCCTTGCTTAGTACTTTTGGGGGAATTGTTCATCTGAGCTTTTTGTAACATACTTTCTGCCTGGCTGTATTCACAGCTACCAGATTTAAAACCAGCCCCTTCCTATGCTGAGTTTTCTGTATGACACCTGCTGTAAAGATGCTGTGGAGCATCTCTTTCTAAGTCCCTTTGCTTGAAGACATTGGCAACCGTAACTCATAATCATTTCATGTAACCTGGAGAAATACATAACTGAATGCATTTTAGGGATGTATAAGAGCTGTGACTTCAAGAGTATATTATAAATTCGTTTAATAGATAATATTTATGGAACCTAGCTTGTAATGGTATTTTTTCCCTCAGCAGCTGTGTGTTTGACTCTCATGTGCCATATGCTGTTACATAGCATGATTAAAAAGGCTGTCCAAAAAGAATAGCATTCTTTTGCATAAGTTTTTGACCACTCTCCATCTGGTGGTCTCAGGGAGACCTTCAGCATCTCCATCTGGTCCAATGTTGTATCTTCTTGATAAACACAGATGGAAGAGGAAAAATAGTTTCTACTGAACAAACTTATTTACAGGCTGAGGAAATTAAAGATTCAAAAGTGTTCAGATAGTAAGGAACACTTCAAGAAATTTAGGGGAATTCTTCAGACATTTATCACAAACAATCCTCCAGATGTTCACTACAATCTATCAGCATCCTCTGTTAACTCAAGCCAAATCCCTTTCATCAAGATCCTGACTTGGCTAAGTCTTAGGAAGCCAAAGAAAAATAAATGGGTGAAGCCTTTGAGTCAAACACCGATGTGTGATTTTCCACATTGCTTAAATGCTTGAGTGTTTGTGATCCAGTTTTGCCTGTGCCCACTACCAGTGCACCAGATCATGTTTGGACAGGCAGGGTCTTTACCAGATAGACAGTTTATCCGAACTTTTTTCGAGCTGGAAAAACCTCAACCTGGATGGACATCAGCTGTGCATGCTGCTTGCTCTCAGGGTCAGTGGTCAAGCCCTAGTTTGCTTTCCTGCTATAGACATAACCAGGGAGACCACATGGCCTCTGGTGAAGAGGCTAATTTGCAATGTAATGAGATTTTTTAGATACCCTTTCAAAGGCTCTGTGCCTTAGCTCCCTATTCTGCAGGGATTCAGAAGGTCATTTGCAGGTGGGACAGAATCTACTGCGGGATGTAACACGCAAAAAGTGCCATAGACAGATGTAGATTGTTTGACTTATTCTCATTTTCCCTGCATGACTTTAAACTATCCAGAATCAATGTCTCCCTGGACTTTTAGAAGCCAGAAGTGTCCTGGAGATTTTCTACCTGAAGTAATTTTGGGTCTGCTCAGGCCAGACCCCCCCCGCTGTATGCAGGCTAAAGTTATACATATCTCCTTCATATATGCCTTTATTGCTCCTCACCTTAAATGTGGATAGGTAATGCTAGCTCAGATGAAAATAGCCTACGAATGTGGCTTATTCTTAGCCTATTCTTAGCAGTTTTTCAGAATTCCATAGGTATCAACAGCACTGGAGTGAACTGACATATGCAACACCCGTTTCTTTGTGAGGGCATGGATCCGGAGTGGTGCTGGGTGCCTCCTGATGGGGAGCAGGCATGCTCTGAGCAGTCAGCAGGAAGTGAAATACCTCAGCATCTCTAAGACTGGACCCAGCGTGGTGCACAAAAAACTCTGTTTCCTGCTAGCATGTACCTAATTGTATTGAATTGTAGTACCATTTCTACAGTGAGATAAGTTAATGAACCTCAGCTGATTATGCCCTAGTTTACTTAATAGTTCACATTATTATTTAAATGTGAAGCAGTAAGTATGCCAGCCTATAATTGCTTTTACTATTTCTCTTTTTTATTGTAGTGCATCTGTAGTATGTGATTTAATTATGTTTTACTCTCTACTAGACATGTAAATGAAGAAAATGATCTCTTTTTTTTGTCTTAGATGCAACAATGGCATTAGGGAAGGGCAAGCTGCTGGGAGGGTGAGGTCCAGGAGTGGGAGGAGATGCAGCAGGCAATCTGTGAGCAACCTTGACCAAACCATATGGGTTGCATTTTCCAAAGCAGGACACTGGAGATCAGTGCACAGAGAAGCTGCCTGCCTTTTCTGTGTGTGACAGGCTCTTCTCTGCTGCCGACGAAAACTGAGCAGCATGGTGTGAAACAGAGATACAGCTGTGAAATGGCTGTAGATTTAGAAGTTAATGGGTAGTTTTTCAATCCTGCTGAGTTCACAGAGCTCCTGTTCCCTTCAGGGGAGTAGAAGCTGCAGAAAATTAGGCCACTGCTTGGGTTGCCTAAATAAAGATTTGGTTTCCTAGCTGTTATGAGCCTCAGTTCCAGCATACCCATAAAAAGGGTAACAGTCCTTTAGCAAAATACTGCTGCTTAGAAACATCACAGTTGTTTCTTTACCACTAATCACATCCACCTGGAAACTATTTGGGACAAGCAGGGACAGCATGGAAACTTGCATGCCATCAAAGCACAGACCTCTGCCACTAACCCTGGAGTGCCAGACTTAGCACAAACACCTCTCTTGGTTCATTTCTGGCTCTGGAGCTCCCAGGTAGCAGCTTTCCATGTGTGTTCTACTCTGTTGGTTTGGGGCCACTGCTGTCCTATCCCTGACTAATGAGTGGTTTTACCCAGCAGGCAAAAGTTTCTGGAGGTAACAGGTTTTTACCCAACAATGTAAGCAGAAGAGAAGTTGAGGTTCATACTCATAATCCTATGACTGGCCTAAGGCAGAAGGAGTGCCTGGCAGCAGGAGGGGAGGAGGACAGAGAGAGTTGCAGAACAGATGGAGAATGAAGCCCTCAGGACCATCAGTGAAAAATACCCCAGGCTCTCTATTAGTAGCTTTTCTACTGGGTTTCAGGTGATTAAATTCCAGAAATGCTCTGAGATTTGGCTAAAGAGTTTTACATTATTGCCCCACATTGTTAAATGTGAGGAAATATAGTTGGCATTGACTTTATTTTGCAGATAATATAGTGCATGCCACACAATTAGTGGTTGTGTTGTAATGCACATATGCAAGTGGGGAAAATAAAAGCAGACAGAATATTTGGCCTTAATTAGTCCTCCTTAAATGCTAGGTGCTTACATATGCAGCCATACAGGAGCACTGGCGTATGTGATGATTATTGCCATTATCTGACAGAGTATATTTCTCCTCCTGGAGATGGAATCTATCTAACGAGTCTAAAATGGTATAAACATGAGCAATGTAATAAGGTACTCTGCATTTTAGTTGTTTTAAAGTGTTCACAACATGGGGGAGCTGATTAATTTTAGACCAACATTTTCATTCTCTGACACATGAATCGCTATCCTTATCTTAGTTTTTAAAAAGACAGAAACAAAACCAGAAGCTAATAGGATGTTGATTGTTTTGCCTTTCTTCTGATTTAACCAACTACCCACTGGGCCCTCATTGAATATTATTGCAATTAACTTTTTCCTTATAAGTTGTCCAGTTCAAAGCTGCTTTTTTACCCTATAGAGAGAATGACAGTGCCAAAATATGAAACGTTTCTTTTGCTTTATTGCTATGATTCTTGCACTAGGAGTGTTGCCTCTGGCTGGAGCTGCCATCTCCTGCTTCTCTGTCTCAATGACTGGTGTCATCTGACCCTTTCTGCTGTGTCAAATCTGACTGCACAAATGGAATTTCAGTGGACACAACAGCTTCTGCCAAAATCTAGGCTCGATTGTGCGATTGTGAAGGATTTTATGAAGTCTGACACGAGGGCTCACACTGTCTTACTGTCCCCAGCTTGTTAGAGCAGGCAATAGGTATTTTTCTCTACTTTAAAAGAGAGCAGTAAATTCAAACCTAGCAGTAGGTGCTGCCAGCCCTACATGCTGCACAAAGCAGGCTGTTTTCAGCTAAGAGTTGTTTTGCAGGAGGAAAAACAGAAATGCATTCAAATGCTTATGGGAAGGGGGACAAAGAAGGACAGAAGGAGTCCTGAGGATCAAGATTACCCCTTTAGGGCACAGATTGATGTGTTACTCTGAAAGTACAAGAGAGATCTCTGCTTTGTAGGGTCATGGTAAAATACAAAGATCTATTAAATGGACTTCTGATTTTGGACAGCCCCCATTTGTGATTTCCACAACTCAGATGGCCCAAGGAATATGGAGTTTTTAAGGATGGTTTAACAGCTTTGGAGTAAATATCCATTTGAACTTGTGAAAACGAAGCTCTGGAGAGAGGAGGACAGATGATTTTTGGGAACCCTGACTGATACCCTTAGAAAGAAGCCAAAGGCACCTGATGAAATATAACAAAAAAGCAAATATCTTTCCACTCCTATTTCCATTGCGGCACAGTTATGTAGTCTGGATATAATAGAAGCTCTTGAGTAAAGATGCCCTTTGATTATTACTTCAGGGGTTTAAAGTGAGAAGCCATAAAGGGTGAAGGCTGACTCTTTGATCTTAAAGAGCTTGAAAAGAGGAAGATTTACTCTGCTCAAATGATTTCAGGTAATTGTAAGTAATCTGAATTGAGTCTCAGGGCTGCAGGGCTTTGCGTAAGTGATTCACATTTGAAAAATTTCTGAATAAACATTGATTGAAATTTCAGGAGCTTCTTTACACTTTTAGACACTTCCAATAAACTTTGGTTAATCCACTCAGGCTGAGACCCAGTGTGCAAGAGGCCATAGGAGAAATGATGACAGAGGCAAGAGGGATGGAGGAAAAGGCTGTGCTTATGCTGTTTTTTAATGTTTACCAGGTTTGCAAAAAATGCTGCCCTTTCTCTCACACCTGGGCAATGGACAAGTCAAGGAGTGTTATCAAATGAGTTGGTGTCAGCAGGAAGCATGAGCTCAGGGATGTTGAAGGGCCTTGTCCTACAGAGATTTTTAGAGACAGAAAATGCCTCAGTGCCCTCCTTACAGAGAGAGATGTCCCTAATACTGGTGTTCTTCACTGAATGGCATCTGCACACAGCCTGTCTGCAGCTCTGCAATGCTGGGTTCAGAAATGGATTCAGTCTTCAAACAACCTGGCTGCAAACTGAGAGAGGGTTTAGACTGATATTAGACTGAGAGATTTAGACTGGCATTAGGAAGAAATTCTTCACTGTGAGGCAGGTGAGATACAGGAACAAGTTGCCCAGAGAACTTGTGGATGCCCCTGGAAATGTTCAAGGCCGATTTGGATGGGGCTTTGAGCAACCGGGAATAGTGGAAAGTACCCCCCGCCCTTTGCAGAAGGGGTTGTAGAATACAAGAGGCTGTACATCATCTTTTGTGTAAGGTATTCAGTCTCATTAATGCATTTTCATTCTTGAGAGCTCTAACAGGGTCTAATTCCATTCTTAAATAGCTTTATTTTTAGAGCATTTTATCTATTTATCTATTTATTTATGTATTTTGCAAAGATTTTAGTCTTCTCAAGTTGTCTAGAGATGCCAAACACTTCAAAATCAGATGAAGCACACATCAGGGACTCCCAGCACAGCAGTTGCTTTAATTCAGTTCTATACTTGAAGATAATTAAAATAACTGCTGACTTGGAAGTTGACTCTGGTTGTAGGGTTTTCAAAGAAGACAGGCTTGTTTAGTGCCTGGGGAAGAGATTCCAAACTCTCTCTATTGAGTCCAAGGGAAAAAGAAATAATTTTTCTTCAGGCTGTCCCTAAAATGTATTGGTATTGAGAAGGTGGATTTTTTTAATATTACTTTGGTCTTTATGCACAAAAATATTCTTGCTGTTCAAATCCTAATGTAAACAGACCAGCTCTGATGCGATTTTTTTTTTTGGGATGTTCAGAAATGTGTAGATTAGCAGAGGTTAGGTATGGACATGATTAAAGGGGGAAAATGGAGAGAAAAACTGACACTAATATTCATCTACACCTGCCCTCCTAGTTTGGTGCAATACCAAAGAGAGTTCAGTCTGAATCACTAGTCATATAGATTCAGAGAAATACTAAAGTGTTTCAAATGAAGCCAAGCATTTAGAGAATACTAAATTACACCACCTCAGTTTAAAAGGCATTAATTTACTAAGATAGCATTAACTCAGTCTCTTGAAACTGGCCATAATCTAATGTTTCTCCCTTTAAATCAAATCTAGACAAATAAAAAAGGCACTGAAGGCTCACTGGACAATATTTCTGGGTGGCTGCAAATTCTGCAGTTACTACAACATAAATCAAATGAGAAGACAGAGTGAAAAACAGCTCCTGTGAGTAGGGCACAGCATTTTCCACTGAATTGTCTTTCTGTGGAGCTGTGTATTTTGGAAGATAGTTGCAGAATATCTGATTTATATGAAGAAGTAGAACCAAGAGGAGTTTGTGAAGTATGAATGGAAATCTGAGGAGGTGAGAAAGCTGTAAGACTAAAGTCATTATTTGCAGAGGAATGATTTGGAAGCTGGGCTTCTTAATGCATGAGTCATTCCATGCACAGCTGCTTCAAAGTGAACATGCAGGAGGATGAAATGGGCACATGGAAGAGACATGGCTTGGGAGTCACTAATCAAAGAGACCATATGTATGTCTTTTTTTCTGGAGAAGTGAAGACAAACTAGCAGAGCAGAGGCAGATTGTTGCTCAGCATGTGTGTTTTGCTCTTCAACTCACCTGTTTATGTATCTATTAAAACATTATAATTCTATGCTAAGCTAATTATCAGCCTACAGCCTGATGATATTCCAGTATCATTCAGTGCATCAGAAAAAGACACATCTGTTTTCTTAAAATATTTCACACTTCATTTCAGAAGTTGCCAGTTTTTTATGTGCTCTCAAGGGCATTCTCAATGCAGTAATTTTTTGTCTGTAATGTCAAGAAACAGGAAACTTCCTTAGGATTCAAATGATGTTTATAAGGTGATTCTTATGTTCTACTGAATATAAAACTTTATTTATGGTATTTTTCTTGCAGAACAATCAAACAATGATTGTCATGTTAGCCATGAAATAAACCCAGGGCTTTTTAAAGGATAAAGAGTAGGAAAAGTGCCTACAGCATAGAGTTACTGTTTTCTTTCTGACATCTAGGTTGAGAGTTATTAAATCACAGGGTGGGTCATTTCTATTATTATAACATGCCTTAAATTTCTAGAAGGTCTTAATACTTCAGGCTGTTAATGCAGTGAGGGCAAGCCCATGTAATGCAATATTTAAAACATATAAATAAAGTTGCACCTCTTCTGAGTATTAAAGTTCATTCTTAGAAGAAAAAAATGTGTCTGCTCTCATGGCCTAGTCAAAGTACGGCTAAACTAACCTGCACTAGGGCTAGTTTAATTTACTGAACTTGCTGGAAATGCCTTTGTTGCAGGTGTACTGCAGGGGTGCTCTTTGCATTGTGTGCGTGTTGTCTGTCTGTGTGTTGTGCAATATCATTGTGCAGGATATACATTTGCTTGTGGGTTAAAGTGAAAGTTAGACTGGGAATAGTTTCAAAGCTTGTTGGTTAGAGGTGTACAGGCATTAGGAGGCTATATTGAAATGCAGGACTCATACCAATTTATATTCCTTATACAAAGAGAGGACTTTACCTTAGGTACATGCCATGCCCGTGATCTTAATTCTGTGAATTGCCTTGAAATCTCAGTGGGAATCTAGGCTATAGAACTGATAGTATCCTGTCTCTCTCCATCAACTCTTTCAATATTTTCAACTTTTTTGTTCTTGCCAACTGAAGCATATTGCTTGGCTTCTGTTACTTTGTGGTTTTCCACTCCTTTGAGTTAGCTGTCAGTATGTTGGGACTTTTCAAGCATTAAAAATTGACTTTTGGGTGATTGTACCTGATGCAATTTTAATACTTTTTTGTGCCATAACAGGCACCTGTGTGACTGTAGCATTCTGCGTGAAACAACTGGATGAAATTTCATATCCAAGGTTATTCAGTGTTTGGATTAAATCACACTACTGATTCTTCCTGACCTTAAAAAGTTGTAAACTATTAAATATTACAAGAATAAAAAAAACTATGAAATATGTTATGATGCAAAGTAATTAAGAAAGTTTTACAAGTTACTTAGTGATAAATAAAGTATGAGTCTTATTTTAAGAGAATGAAGAATTTTGAAGGAGAAACTTTTATTCTTTGAGAGAAATATTCTCTTCCACTTTATTTAATTCTGATTGCATCACTATATATTCTGACAGTTTTATAAATAACATCTGTTTGTTTTACATGCATGCTCTTAAGGTTTTGTGGGTTTGCATATAAATAGCTGTTTAAGCACACATAATGTATGTAGGTGTTTCAGATTCATTTTTCACATAAGTATATATCTTTAAAAGGTCTTCCTTATAATTTCTTGTTCTATTCAAAATACCAATATTGCACAGGCATTGAAAATTTACTGCAAATTTTTAATCAATTTCCATACATATTCTATGACAGTGGAGCTTGGGCAGGTCCTTTACAGGTTAAATATGAAGAGCACTGCATAGGAAAAAGACATTTTAAAACTCTAGAAAAGAGGCAAATTAAAACAAGTTTACTTGAGATTATCTGAAGCCATGCAGGAAGTTATGCTTCACTGTCCTTGAGATTATCTGAAGCCATGCAGGAAGTTATGCTTCACTGTCCAATTTTCAAGTCTGTCTTCTCTTCCCAAGCCATCACAAATATTTTATAAGATTTACAAAAATCCTATAACGCTAAGACACAGATTTTTCACCCTCAAATGTAACAACTGTTTGCATTTAGGTTTTTGAAAGCCATTTGACAGCTGTCTGAGAACACATTATTTCATTTTAAAAGGTTAAATTTATAAGCTTGTGGTAATGTGCTTTAGGAATGGAAATGTAGGTACAATATTAACTTCAGGCATCAGTACAGACCATATATAAAAATGAAATTCCAGATGGAGGTCCATTCAAAATGCCAGCTTTCCACACAACATAATGGTTCAATATTTTATTAGCATAAGAACATGACTGATGAATCAGGACCTATAAATTTTTATTTGACGGAAATGGGACTCGAATGTTGTGTTTATTATGTGTTTCCACTTCATTGGCCAGGGTAAGATGCAGCTGAGGACAAAGAACACAGTCCTTATCCTCAGATCTTAAAGTCTATGGATAAGGCAAGGGCAGGTGCCCATAAATGGCAAACAACACCAAGTACAGAAATGATACTTGCCATCATGTTCAGGACACGGTAAATTATTCAGAAAAAAATACTGTGGCATACCACTGGCATTTTATGGACACCATGGCAAAGAGAGATTTTCAGAAGAAAAAAGGAATGAATTTATAGATGTCTAAGGTGAGCTTCTCCTAAGCAAGAGCAGTTTCAGAGGACAAAGGACACTGTGGCTCATTTGGAGTCTGATGTCACAGTTCTCTCCCAAACTTTCATTTAGGAATGAGTGCGAAAATCAGGAGGGCAACAAAGACTATTTAGGGCACTGGGAGTAAAGATGGATGAACAACAGCATGATGCCTAAGCTAAGGGGTTCATGTGCTCTGGGAAAACAATAAATTATGGAATAGTCATTGCAGGAGTTTTTTGGATGGATACTTGTAGGCAGAGTGACCTGACCGCTGTGAGAACGACTGCTATGTTAGGGCTGATGAGAAAGACAAACTTTTGCAAGAGTCGGAGAATCAGATTACACTGACTCCAGCGTTATCCTCCGATGGCACTGGAGGTGGAGGGAACTTGATTTCTTTTCTCTTGCTTCATTTTATTCTAACTTTTGCATAGTCATCCATATTACTGTTGTACTAGGTTGAGTGTTTTTGTATTTGAGAATATGCATAGCAAGCGTTTGGTGACTGATTATGAAAATGAGTGCTCGAACTTGAATATTTGGACTTGGGTACTTAGACTTCTAAACTTGAGGCAGTCAATGCAATGAAAGAGTGAGTTTTTCCTCTCGAGACAAGTCTTTGACCTTGACAGAGTGTCTAGACAGCCTTCTTTCTCTCAGGTGATGAAAGAGTGTTCAGGGTGTCTGGCTAATAGACATTCCGTTTGTCAACACTAAATTCAAGAGAGATGCAGTAATTCATAGCTTTCTTAATTCATTTCTTGTAGACCTCTTGTGCTGTGTTGGGATTTTGATCTTGATTCAGGATTATTCCTTGCTTTTTTTTTTTGTTTTGGTTTTTATTTATTTATTTTTTTTTTTTAACTTCCCCTAAAAGGCAATTTTTCACAAATGAGAAAGCCTATTTTCTGGACTTTCTTCTGGAAAAAGAAAAAGAAAGTTCTGCTGATAACCCATCAAAAAGTCAAGCAAGAGGTCTGCTAAACTGAAAGGCCTTCAGGAAGGGGAGTATTTGTTGTTTTCTTTCTATCTGCTTTTGTCCTCACTGTTTAGTGGTCGATAATCATTAGTGAGTTGTGTTTTTCCCATCTTCTTATGTAGAAGGAAAAAAATACTAATTCTGTCCTACTGAGAAGAAATTGTAACTAGCGGAGAAGTGGTCTGTAACCTGATGAATGTTTCAAACTGGTATGACTTACCAGTGCACTCCAAAGTGGTGTTTCCTTCTGCTTTTGTCCCACAGCTGTTCACCTGTACTCTTTCCCTTTAGAGCTGCAACTGAAGCTGGTCCAGCTGATCTGTGGAAAACTAACCTACTAACACACAAATGAACCAAAAAGATTTCCATGAAATCTCCTTGTTTATGTAAATCCTGAAGGGGGTTATTCAATCTCACGTGTTAAAGGAGACATAATGCCCAGTTGATTGAGGGAGTGAGGAGGAAGGAGAGGGTGACTGTCTCTTTGGCAATGACCTGAAGAGCCACTGGATTAGGTGCAGTGTAAAATACAACAGATATCGGCTGGCTGAATCAAAACTGAACACACTTGTTACAAATTCTGTATCCACACTGTTAGTCTATCCCTGTGATTTATTTTCATGTGAGTTTTGGCTGGAGATGAAGGGTCTTTCAGTGATCAGAGTGTTTTCTGAAGACAAGGCAGTATTATTTGATTTCCCTGCACTACAATGACCTCTCCCTGAGTTTGCCTGTCTCTCCATGCTCCTGCTGCTACAAGATGATGCTTTCCTGCCTTTTGGAGCAGTTGTAAAGATATTTTCAGTAAAGACTGGTGCTCTGACATAGTTGGACATGGGTGTGTGGATCAGACACCCACATTTAACCTTCATTGTGACGTATTTGGCAGCATCAAAGATCAGATTCAAATTTTAGAGCATCACTTACAAATCCCTAGCCCAAGTTACCTAATCTCAGGCTGATATTTTCCTTCTCACATACTTTTCTGCTGCACTTGGAGATCATTAAGCCTTTCCAGGAAGCAAGGCCACAACTCATCATTTGCTGACGACCATGCAGCCTCTTCTTCCTTGGCCTCATATATTTCCCTGCTGGTTTGGGTTGTCCTCTTTGTTGCAAGGTCTGTTTTGCACCATTTCTTGCCTTGCTTTTGTAGTTGCTCTGACTCACTCTAGGAGACCTTAAAGTAGTTATTTTGCTTCTTAAAAAAATACAGTTGAGAATTAAGACAGTCTCTCATCATCGTCTCCAAGTGGGGTTTTTCTTTGTCTTCTGTCTTCTCAGTGAGGACTCTTCATTTTAGGATCACATATAATTTTCATACAAGTACTGGAGGTTGTTATTCTCATTCCTGGGCCACCACTCAACCCAAGGACATCTGGGGAGAGTTATCTGACCTGGACTGTTACTGCTATCCTATTTTCTCCAATCTGTAACTCTTCTTAACAGAAAAGAACCATACCCACACTGACCCACTAGGTGTTAAGGCCTTTTTTTTTTTCTCTCCCTACAGCTTCACCAGAGGCTAATTGAGTATATTTAGACTTGTCCTTCCGTTTCTTGGGATAAAGGGATGGTCCCATGGTGCCCTTTTCTGGCCTTGGCAGTCTGGCTATGCATGTGTCAACCATCATTATTACTGCACCTCAGAGTTTTCCTTATCTTCTCTTTCTGCTCCTATCCCTTCCTGGTGCCCTGCTTCCACATCTGATGCAGTGCATTTTGACCAAGGGGACCTGTGTCTGGGCAGTCAGCACATCCTTCATACCTCAAAGATGAGACATAAAAATTATGGTCTTTCTGCGAGCAAGAAGGTAAAGAGATTTCTTGGTTGTCATTCATATGTACACTAATCATCAGTCTTTTTTGCTCTAAAATAATTCATGGCACATACATGATAAACATTTGTTAAACAAAGTCTAGTTTGTCACATGGGTCATACATTGTCTATCTTGTAGATAATAATTTTCAAAAATTACAAGAAGGCAGATTGGAAAAATGCAGGTACATTAGGTATTTATTTGTGTAACTTTCAGTGTATAATGAAATTAAATAATTTTGAATATGTAATTTTTCTAATCACCAAATATATTTACATAATCCCTTTTTCTTACAGTGATTATAGGATTTGGGTGGCAAGACTTACTTTGAAGCTGCATATTATTTATCTCCCCATTTGGTATTCCATTTTTCACATAGATGGGTTTTATTTTTGCTTTTCTCTTGCATGTGCAATCACTTCTTTTCCTAAGCAGCACTGTTCGAAGCTGAGAGGTACTCTAGGGATTTAACCTTACTGTATGTACTAGAATTTTAAGCTTTATGCAAAATTATTTGCTATCAGGGCTCAATACCTCCACATACTCCTAAAATAAATTGACAGTTTTTAAAAGCTTCTGCAGACGGGAGGATCTGACAGAGTAAAGAAACACAGTATAAATGGTTGTGTTTTGTTCTCCTTCATGCCTGTGTTTGTAGTGTCAACACATTGTCTTTGAGCTCTTGAAGAGACTTGGGCAAATAATTTTTAGTGATTCACCTCATAAATTTTGCTTAATGTTATTGTTTGCAGGAAGACTGCAGAGCTCAGGTCTCTTCAATAAAGTGTTCACATACTCTGTGAAACTCTGCCTTCTGCCTTTGATAAAACTCATCCCAAATTTGAAATTAAGCATGATTTTAACACATCAAGCTATTTTTGTGGTAGGTCACCAGTCCCTGTCCAGAGTATGCAGAAGCTCCTTATGGTGACTGACTAAATGAAGGCATAGCAGTGTGGTAATGAGCATCCTGTATTTAGTCTGTGCAAAGATCCTGGAATGACATGGTGAGCACTGCATAATTCAATATGTGGGTCAAGAATGCAGCTTTAAAGGTACCTGCCAACTGGGAAAGTTTTTCTGGCTTTCTGCTAGCCTGTGCCTTTGAAGCATAACATGTTTTCTCTGTTCAAAATCTTCATCTTCAATATTGTAATAACTAGTAGCTGGGGTTACCCAGTAAGTTTTTGGTGAGTCTTTCCTTTACTTCTGGCCTCAATATCTTTATGCAGCAAGGAGTTTCACTGATGGAACTCAGCACCAAAGATGTCTAGAGGTCATGTTAACCAACTCCCCTGCTCAAACAGGGTCACCTATTGTCAGCTGCCCACAACAAAAATGGTCATATACTCCCTGATAGCACAGCTGTTGCCCCACACCACAGTGTTAATGGGGCTCTAGTGTGAGCCACAGCTCTTTAACGCTTCCTACCTGATGATTTTCCCAGAAGTCACAAGAATGTATCATTACTTTAAAGAAAAAGCACTTGTTGGTGTAGTATAATTTTTAATTTGGGGTGTTTTATTCTGACAACTTCTGTAAATGCATCAGAAGACAAACTAACCATGGCTCCCACTCTGTGTGTGTCTGGGCTTTTTCCTGCTCAAGTGTTAGATTTGTACTAATGACTTCCAATGGGATGGATATAAACCATCTCTAGGTAATTGATATCACAAAACTCTGATTCTGTTTTCATTTACATAGGTTTGCTCACATCTTGGGAACAATTCCAGTTTAGCCCTTGGTAACTTTGATCAGAGTCTATCCTTCAGTATTTCATAAATTTTCATTTTGCAAAACTATTTCAGCAATTAGTGTGAATGAAGAAGTTCTGAAGTGGGATTTTTGCTTGTCTATCATGAGTTTAATTTTTAATTTATTTTTATTTTTTCCCAGATACAAGCAATGGTAAACTTCTAAGGGCATAACTCTCCTTATGTGTTTAGATGTCTGAAAAACAAATGTGATGAACTAGAGATCTCACAAGTTAGAATTTCTGCTTAAAATATGCATAGTTTTAACTGTTTTTCAGCCTACATATAGGACAAATCTCAGTCTGAAGTCTCCTCCATCAGACCTGCTCCTGCTGTTACACTCTTTTCTATTATGATTAATAACGTCTGAAATCTGAAACCAAGTCAGCTGCACTATAATAAACTTGGTATCAATTTTACAGGTCACAAATAACCATGTAATTCAATAACCCTCTATGTGTTCCAGACCAACATGGGACCACATGCTTGTGGGGAGCAATGAATGGGTAATTTGATGAAGAATGAAGACCATATTCAGGGAAAAGACTCTGAAAGCTGAAAGCATTTTCTGCAAGAGAGCAGGAGGCTGGGTCAGGAAAGGAAAGCATGTTGCCCAGAGATGGTTACTTTTAATGGCATGAACTATCTGCAGTCTTTTAAAAGTCTCTATGCATTTTGGATTGATGAATAATTCATCCTGAAGAGAAAGAATGTGAACAGTTAAAGAACATGACATCAGACCAGAAATGGTCAGACAGAGAACTGGTGAGGCAGATTAAACAAAAAAATTTGCTTTGAAGGTGAGATTTGGGATCAATGTAAGGTGATCTCACTCAATTGTAGTCAATACTACAGTCAAAAACTACAGGAGATTGTGTTAAGAATCAGGACCATTCCCTGAAAGCCTATGAAAATACTTAGAAGGAAAGGATTATGTGTTCCATATCTAGCTTGCAAAATGATGTGGTTAAATATGATTCTCAGCTTTCTTTTTTATTTAAGAAAATTAAATTTCTTTGGTCACAGGTGTACAGAAAAGCTTGACAATGTGAACCAAGTGAACCCTACAAACTTGGAAATCAGAAGACAAATTGTGCCCTTTTTCTCATTTAAACTTAATCTTATGGCTGCATAGCCAGCTGCATAGTTTTGCTAGGTATGCCTTCCAATTGTTCTGCTCTTCATACTAACAAAAATTTGCACGAGAAAGATGTGCAACTCTTAGGGATTATTTGTACCTGAAGGAGAGTCACAACTGACATCTGTCAGAATGCACAGATCCTTTCCTGTGTCCACCTTCTACTTGCAGCACCTAAATCCCATCAGCACATAAGTTTCTGACACTGATAGAATGTACAATTATACAACACCTGAGAAGATCAGCCACTAAAACCCAAAGTGGTAAGTGATTCTCAGAGCTATTCTTGCCTGTCATATTTGTATGGCCTAACCAAGCAGATTTTTAGATATAAACAGTAGTTCACCTTTGTCATCAGAAAACCAGAATATAGTCAGGAGAAATGCAGGAATTTTTTCTTTGCTAGTTTAGGCAGCTTCTAAACACAAGCATTGTTTTTTGTCTTTAGTAGCCTAGTTCCATTATGATAATTTTGGGTTCCTCAAACATTATGAAATATATGTATATATTAAAAATATATTACACATCTTTACAAATATATATGCAGACAACATGATGGTTGCTGTAATGCTAAAAAACACCAATCAGGTGATGAACCTCTCCAGATGAAATACTGGATCAGAACACTACCATATGAAAATTTTGTTTAAGAATTTCTGTTATTCTAAGCTACAGAAAGAATTGCATTTTGATGCCCCTTATCTGAAACTTTAATATTTGAAGATATTCACAGTAATTTTTCATTTTTACTGGGATTAATAATATTTTAAAAAATAATTGTGGTAAATTTAAAAAGTTTTAAAATATGTTACTTCAGATTAAATATTTGCTTTTAAAAAGATTTAGCTTGTTTGGTTTTTTTTTTAATATCTTGAAAATGCAATGTAAATTTAGGAAGAGAAAACTTCTTCTCTAGAACCTTAAATTAAAGCAGACTTTCTTTTTTTGTTTAGGAATTTGTATTTGGTTTCATTCACTTTAGCTGACCTTTTTGATAAACTTAATCTTTATATATTTCCTTTTTTTCCTATTCAAGTTTTCAGCCACTAAAAGGTACAGCTAAAATATCTCATTTCGTTGTAGAAAAAAACCCTTAGAATTGTAGAAAATTTTGGGTTGAAAGGGACTGTAAATATCTTCTAAATTCAACCTCTAATATAATATAGAATATACTATGTAATCCATAGTTTTCCCAAAATCCTCATTGACTGAGACCCTAGTGAAGAAAATAAGGAACCGGAGATCATATTTAGGTCATTGCAATAATAGATGAAGGATGAGATTGTATCCTGCATTCAGAGAAATTCAGACTGGCTCTTCCTGTCCTGGAATCCAGCGCTCTAGAAAGCATGCTGCTGAGCTATCAGAACAGTATTTTCCTGCCCATACTGTTCTCTGGCTCTGGCAGCATGATTACACCACTTCTGAAGGGGAGGTGTTAAGCCAGAGGTTTTGCTGTGGGAACATGTTCACACACATGGGCTGCTGCTGATAGCTTGAGGATCTCTGAATCACACTCAGTGTAAAGGGAAACACAGAGCCTACACGAGAAGCAAAGAAACTCAGCCAGCATCTTCCATCCCAAATATCTTTGACTTCAATTCCAAACCTTAATATCAAAAATTTAATGCCCAATGCAAGCATTTCCTACTAGTGATTGTGGGGTGTGTGATCCAACTAAATGAGATATTTGCACAGTCATCTAGAGCTCAGATTGTTTTACTGCCAACCCACTTCATGGTCAAAGGAGAGAAATGGGCATTTGTAGGTACAGCTGAACTCATCCTAATGGAGGCAACTAGAACAGGTCAGAGAAACACATCCTAGGAATGTCTTCTCCTGTAAAAACAAGAGAAACCCTGAATGTCAGGAGTGGACCCTTACACTGGAGATGCCAAAATAGCTTATCTTAAGCCTGTGTAAATGCTGACTTCCTGAGCTGATGAATGACCTCATTCACTTCCTCCAATATTTCAGCAATATTTTCCAAAATGTTCCTCAACTTCTTGTTCACTGCCATATGATTATATTTTTTTGTTTATAATTAATTCTTCATGAAGACCCAGTAGAACACTGTGCCTGCTTACTGAAGGTGAGTTTCCACAGTGCTCTTGTTGCCTGTCACCTGAGTTTTCCACAGAGGCTCTTTAAAAAAGATGATGAAAACCTGATTTATGCTTTGCATTCATAGCAATGGGCAGAAACGATGGTAACTGGCTTCCCCTCTTCCGTCCATTAATCATCAACAGATTGTCCAGAATATGCAGCTGCTCAGATGCTGATCTGGATTCCTCCCAAACAACATAGCATATTTAATATTTTCCTACACTGTGGCTCTTTGTTCTATCAATTTCTTGTATCTTCTTCACTTGTCTTTTGAATGCAGCCCAAATATTCTTTTTCTGCCTTCTACTAGTGTTTTAATGTGTTGGGAACTTATAGTTGTGTCTTCAGTCTATTTCAAAAGGTTCTTGCAGGAAAGCCTCAGCTACAAAAGCTTAGATGTTTCTCTGTTTGCAAACGTAGCTGAAAAGGTCGTGTATTTATGGCATGACACTTTCTTCTGACTGTTCTTCTTGAACTGAAGGCTGGTTTATTTGTACAGTTCCTTCTTATTCTGAAGTTGGAATTTCTCTTCTGAACCAGTAGAGCCTTAAAAATAGTCTGAAATATAAGATACTTAATTAAATAAAAACACCAGAAGGTCTAATCGATGTAACTGGCATTTGGGAAGGTTAAAGGCCTTCAAGATACATGTGGGAATGTGATTCAAGGCAGTCTGGATTCTGCTTCTTGTTTCCTGGTTTGCTGCTTAATCTTTCTCATCTGGTGTGAATCAGTCTAATATCACTACAGCCAATGTGAATCCAATAACTGGGATTCACACCTCTGAAAATATCCACAGAAACTGCATTGGCTACATTGTTAGATCAATAAGAGAACACTTGTTGATACTCACAAGACAGAAGACAACTATTCCTCAGTAGAAACTGGAAGTTAGTGTACTCAAGGAAGTGTTATTCCTGCTGCTTTCCTTGTCCCATTTTCATGTGTATTTTCATTTCCACATACATATTCTCCTCCCCAACAAGAAATGAGACACCATTTATACTTAAGAAAAAACCAAGCAAAAACTGTATTGTGTGCTTCTGCCACATTATGTGTGGCATCTTATCCAGGGAAATGAGAGAGAGAAGAGTGCTGTGTGACTAAGTTAGTTACTAGCATTTAAAGACTCTCAAAAGACTCCATCTCTAGGACCCCTAAAAAGGAAAACATGGGCCTGTTGGAGGGATTCCAGTGGAGGGTCACCAAGATGATCAGAAGTCTGAAGCATCTCTCCTACAAAGATAGGCTGAGACAGTTGGGGTTGTTCAGCTTGTAGGAGATTTTCTCTCCTACAAGCTCTGGAGACAGCTTATAGCAGCCTTCCAGCACCTAAAGAGGGCTACAAGAGAGCTGGAGAGGGACTTTTTTTTTACACAGGCATGTAAAAAAGGAACACGTTAAAGGACAAAGGGGAATGGCTTTAAACTGAAAGAGGGTTGGTTTCTATTAGCCATTAGTAAAAATAATCCTCATTTTGAGGGTGGTGAGGCACTGGAACAGGTTGTTCAGAGAAGCTGTGACTGCCCCATCCCTGGAGGTATTCAAGGGCAGACTGGAGGGGGTTTTGAGCAACCAGGTCTAGTGAGTGGCATCCTTGCCCACGGCCAGGGGGTTGGAACAAGATGATCTTTAAGGTCCCTTCAAATCCAAACCATTCTATCATTCTAGGAAAATGGACTTTAAAAGGTTTTGACTGTAGAAAAAAATAAGAAAAAAAAAGAAAAGTAACCCTTAGATGCCTGTATCAGTGTGTTGGGCTGAAGAAAATAATTTTTTTTGCTGTGGCAAGTTGGCAACTCTACATGCATGTTGAAGTCAAGAAAATGTCTGAATTAATTCCAGAACAACTTGGAGTAGGAGTCAGCTGTAGTTTTTTTAGAAAAGGCCCTCCTGTTGGTGAGCATTTTTAAAAGGGGTAAAAAATGTAGCTTTAGAATGAGGAACCTCAGATGAAGCGTCAAATAGGTAACTCCTCAAGGCTGATTCTTCTAAGACTACTATGTTGAATCAGATGTCTTTACCCAGCACTGCTTGAAAACACAGTGGTTGCAATTTTCCCTGAGGAACTGGCAGCATGTCATTACACTTGTTTGGCAGTAGAGCAGGACTTCAGGGAGCAGCTTGGGGACAGGAGCAGCACTTCTCTCCTGTTGACCTGCACTTTGGTACACACAAGGGAACATGAATAACTGGAAAAGCACAGAAGCCTAGAGGCAGCTGCTCTTCTGCCCTCTAGTTTTATACAAGGTGGGCACCCAAAGCAGAGAAACACAGGGGTACTTAGCAGCAATTTCTCTCTCTATCTGTCCCAAGAAGAAGCTTTTTGGGCAGTCTTCATATGCCTAAAATCCCGAAGTTGTCACCAACTGATCTCAAACTTTTCAGCACCAATTGCACGTCCCATTTTCCACCTGGAATGTCTGAGACAAGAAGTGATGAACATGCATGAACTGGTGGTGGGGACATTGTCAGCATGAAGGGCTGTGAAGGCCCATAATATTTCTCCAATATAGACATATAGCAAATTGTTCTGCTAGCCAGGGCATGACTCAATGCCAAGCACTACAGCACTACATGCTTCCACTGCCTTCAGTGGTAGCAGATTATGTCCTTAAAGGGTATGTGGATTATAAAAGAGTGAAAGGTACAGACTTTGAGGTATGGTTTTATTCTGTTCTTTTCTAAAGACATTTATTTTATCAGAACAAGGAAGAATTGGTGGGCTGGGTATTTTAAGCATAGCTTTTAACTTGTCATCAATATGTTTTAAAAGAGAGCTGTGAGTTGAAACTTTTATTCTTCTCTCCTCTAACCTCTTTTTCCTTTTTTTTTTTTTTCTTATAAAGAAAGTTGTAAAGTATGCTTGAGTAGAAGTAGTTTGAGGGGATTTTTTTTCTATATATATTCTTGGTGTATATGGTTTTGACCATTATTTTTGATTACCTGTTCTGGCATGACCGAGATTTCCTGTATTATTTCGAATACTTCTTTTTCCACCCTGAGGAAATTTCATGTCTGCTTTTAACATTTGTCCTTTATTTTTACTTTGTGAAAGCTGAGGCAGGGTATTAACTTTGTGTCACTGCAATATCTATTTTTTAGTTAATAATACCTTACATTTACAATATCCTCCTCTGTAATCTCCTTGGATGACCTTCCTGACCTAAAACATTTCAATTGCTTCTATTGTCTCCTCACGTGTTACTCTTTTCTCTACTCTTTCTCATCTCTCCCTTCCATAATCCCCCTTTTATCTCTCACAATTGGTCCCTTTGTAACCTTGATTACTTTGTACAGAGCATTTTTCATTCAGGTTGGCACACCTTTTCCTTTACAGTATATTTACTGGGTAGGTAGCATGCACATACACAACGTTCCCTGAGGCAAACATGAATTTTACTTTGAATGCCTTCCAATTTTGCTCACTTGCCCCTTTCTTTCATGATTCTCTTTCACTTTTACCCTACAGTGTCAGTTCTAACAAAGCCTGCTCCACTGAAATTGAACACCCATACTTTCTCTTCTGTATAGAAGAATACTCCCTTGTTTATTCCCTTGGTAGAAATGTAATTAGATTATTCCTCTATTTGCCCTGCTTCATGCCTTTGTGTGCTGTCTGGATCAACTAACCAAAAGGACATTAATGAAAGTTTCTTTTTTTGCCTCTATTCTTCTACATTATATATATAAAAACCCCACCTTATATTTTTGGTTTTTGTTCTCTCAAGAGTCTTTCTCTTTTCTTACCAACATATATTTTTCCCTCCCTTTGTCTGCTCTCTCCATGTGCCTTTTGTCCACTCTCCATTTCCACTCAGTTGTTCTCTTTGAGAGTTTTGCCACTGACTGGAATATAACTCGTGTTTGAAGACATATGCCTTTTCTCCTGTGTTCCTTGGATTGCTGCTAACACTGAGAACCAAAGGTTGTAAGCCTGTGCCCTGTTTCTTGCAATAAACTTGTTGGGGTCACAAGAAGCAAAAAAAATATCTCCTGTCTGCTCAGGAGAAGCCTGGATCACTTCTGCATTCCCCTCTCCATCCCACTCCTCAAAAAGAATCCAGGTGACCTCTGATGTATGACTGCTGTTAAGGCTTTTTTTCTGTCAGGTGTATCCATAGGCAGTTGAAAATGGGCCTGTGTGTTGCATTCCTAAATTTAAGGTTGGCCACCTGGAGATATTTTTGACAAGTTAAAAATAGACTAGGTAGAGCAAAAATTCTCTGGAAAGTGTCTCATAGCTCTCTGCACCCACACCCCACCGATCTTAAAAATATATCTGGCTGGGTATATTCCTTCTTCGGAGATTTTGGCAGGTTTCCTTTAGGCTGTTTCCAAAGGACATACTTACAGGACATAGTTTAGGTGATAAATAGCTGTACCAGGATGGATATCAGCATGTTCTACTTCAGTGCCTCTACACTAGAAAGGAGCAGAAGAAACAACTGAGCCTTGTGATCTTGGGCAACATAGTTGAGCCAGTGAGTACTGGGCATCTGTCCCTCATGTGCCTCAGGAGTGAATAGGCAGTTTATTTCCTTGCTAGAGAAAAGCTGGTCATTCAGATCTTTTCTGGACAGGGAATATAGGGTCAAATTTTGATCTGAAACTGAATTAGACACCTGGCATTAGTTGCAGGTTAATAATATTCATGAGGGAACATTCATGCAGACTGCCTGGTAACTTTATATTCATGGTCAAAAAGGCAGCATGGGAGCTTTCCTGACTGGATAGGCTGTCTTGGCTTCACCTCTGGGCAAGAGCTTGTCTGCGCCTTCCCTTGCATTACTGCAGGCTATTTATCAGCCTTTCTTACCACCCTGCCCCAAATGAGAAAAGTTCTTTGTGTCCCTAGTTTCTGGGAAGCTAAAGAATATGGCTGGCCTGCTTGTTCCAATGCCAGCTCCCAGCCAGTGCTCTATCCTGCCCACACAAAGGCACTTACCTGCTGTAGGGCTCTCACTGGACTGGAAGAAACTTATTGCCTTAAGCTAGTAAATACGGTATAGCACTACAGTAAACTGGCTCTTAAAGACAGCAGTTTGGCTCTCCCGGCACTCAACAAGTCAGCACCCTCCATGCATATAATTCTCTCCCTAGATATTTTCATTTACAAAATATTACATCTTGTCTTGCTTGCAAATCACAGATTTATTCTCACAGAGGTATCTAATCCTCAGTCTCCTGAAAGTTAATCCTGTAGTCTACCTTTTCCCCAAAAATATTCAAAAAAGAACATAAAACAAAATATAAAGACAGCCGGGATCATGTACCTTTTAAAGCTTCAAATTAGTCCCATCTGTGGCATGGCTGAACACAGAAATGTAATATAAAATATTATACCCATATTTATCACTTGAAAGGTTGGAGGGGCTTAACAGAATCCTTTCTTTTTTATGTGAAGATTTAAAACCATATTTATCTGAAATTAAAAAATAAAAAAAAATTTTTTTTTCCAATTAGTGATACAGATGAAATATTAATAATGATAGGGTAAATGTATTGAAATTTTATTCAAATTTTCTTAAGCATTTATTATTTCTGAGATTCAATTCAAAAAGAAGGGAGCATAATAGGCTAGCATGGTAAAAGTAATCTTTTTAAATTTTGATACCTTAATCAACAACTGGACTTGAGCCTGCTGTTAAGTCCATATTTACCAGATGTAGCACTCCTGCAATCAACTGTGTTTACATGGTGTCATTCCAGGATGATATCAGCTTCTCACTGAGGTTCTGCTCTTCTTCAAGTCAGAGCAAAACTCAAGGAAAAACAAGAAAGCCAAAGGATTTATTATAACTTTATACAAGCATTGGTAAGGAAAGAATCAGTCTGAATAATCAAAGTCATGCAGTTCAAACCTTACCATTTGTTTTAAAGCATTACATTTTTTCTGACGTGAGGAAGTTAGATTTGTGCTTCCTTGCAGGAAGAAGTCAAGACATTTTGTAATTAATTTCCATAGATCAAGAAACCATACAAAACTAGGGGAGGGCACTGGGTGTTTGTTACAGACATTATTCAATTTTTCATGGGGTCTAAGTGTGGAAATGAGAGAATAAAATGTATGGGACTCTCACATTTCTTTGTTAATACTTAATGCAAAAAACAGATGGGAATTACTAGCATTTTAGCTAGAAGGAATAATTTTTCTGAGTGCTGTGACTGTCTGCAGTAAGAGATGTTTTGTAGGTTTTGTTCATTATGTGGTGTCAGGTGATTATTATTCTGGTACTAGAAAGGGAAGGGGTAGGGTCCTTTGTTTCTACGTTAGGGGATGTAAGGATCATTTATCTTTGGTTCACTGAAAGCAAAGTCTCTTATAGTGAGTGTGGGTTGTTTGGCACATATGGCAGTCAGCTACTGAGATCAGGTCAGGAACAGAATTTTGTCACAGTATTAGAAAGGTGTTTTCAGAAAAGTTTAGCCCACTTTCAGGAATGTGACTGCAAAATATTCCCAGGAAAGGGAAGAACATGGCAATGTCATAGCAAAGCAGGGAGACTGCCCCATGCATTTCTCTCTTTCTATTTTGAGAAGCAAAAGGAGTGCTTTAGATTTAATGTATTCTCAGTTTTCAAAGCTGCCTCCTTTGCCTGAAAGTATCTGAGCCTATGCTTGCACATGCATATGTGCAGCTTTGCACAAAATCCCAAAAGGTGGGACTGTCTTATGTTTCCAACATTGGCATCTTTTTGATGAGCTGATGGCAACTGAGATCTTTCCTGATTCATCACTTTTAGTCCAGGGAAGCTACTAAATGCAGTGGAAAATAAATGAAAGAGGACATAGCTGTTTCGAGGGCTGCTTCCCTGCAGAGCACAGAATCCTGTCTTCTCTTTCCATCAAACACATAGAATTTACACTGGAGCTTAGTGACACCTGAAATTATAAAGCAAATCTAAACAAGATTAAAAAAAAAGAAAAGACAACAACAGTAAAAGGGACACAGAGAAAGAGAAAAGGAACCAACATTTTTCTATACCATACCTAAGAAGGAAACTAGACAAAGGTAATTAAAAAAGAACAGAAAGAGAGACAAAGAGCTAGACTATGACATCATTATTTATGTTGGTATAGCAGCTTATTCAACAAATGTTCTTTTCTATTTGATGCAGAGCAATCTTCTTTTTATTGTCATTTTTACTGCTGCAGCACAAAAGAGGCCCCTTTATGGGCCAAGATTCACAAGTTCCTTATATTGTGAATAATAAAAGACAAATGTTATTTTCTGAGGAGTCCCTTGCTATACAGGTATTTTCCCCACTGTGCTGCTGTGAGGCAAGGATAGAGAGCCAGAGCCTGCCCTGGGGGATGGCTCACCATCACCATGTCTGAAAAATTCCTTCCTCCCAAAACTTTGTGGAGAGGCACCCTGCTACTCCTGGAGCCTCCTGATCACAGTGTGGGAACAGCAGGTGTGTTTAACATCACTAGCCCTGCCTGGAGTATTGAGATGCCACTGTGATCACTGTGCATTCACTCCCTTATTATGAGATAGAGAGAGAAAGAAGGTAAAAGCAAATTAATTTTTTTTATGCTAAACTACCAGGTGTAAGTAACTGGTTATTGTATTTGATAAATCAAACAATATAAAGCTATAATTAGCTTTGGTTTTGATTTCTATCTGAATGCTTTCCAGCTTCCCAGCTCTGGAAATACCCAAATGGAGATCCCACAGCCACTCTGGACAACCTGTTCCAATGTTTGACAAATTTCATTGTGACTTGTATTATCTTTATTTCTAGCTGATATGTCCCTTGATGCAGCTTTGGATTCTTGCCTCTTCTTTTTTTCACTGGCCATCTCTTGGAAGAGCCTGGCTATCTTATAAGTCCTCCTCAAGGTAGTTGAAGACAGGTGTTAGGTATCTACCCAACTTTCTCCTCTTCAGGCTGAAAAAGTCCAGATCCCTCAGCCTCTCCCTGGGCATCTCATGTTCTACCCATGATATTTGTCCTCCACTGGGCAAATTAATGAAATTTATAATTTTTAATTTATATTTTTTTTCCTGTAATACCAGGGACTTCAAAATTGGGTGCAGTACTCCAAACATCAATTCAGAAATGCTAAAGAGATGAGAATAAGCACTCCCCTTGACCTGCTGGCTATGATAATGTTAATGAGCAGGAGGTTGAGAGACATGATTCTTTTTCCCTGTCTACTCTGCCCTCACAAGACCCCAGCCTGGAGCTCTGGGGCCCCCAACATAAGAAGGACATGGACCTGTTCGAACGAGGTTAAAAGGTCAGAAGAGGTCAAAAAGATGATCAGAGGGCTGGAGAACCCTTTCTATGTAGACAGGCTGAGAGAGTTGTGGTTGTTCAGCATGGAGAAAAGATTCCAACGAGATCCCATTGAAGCCTTCCAATACTTAAAGGGTGATTATGAAAAAGAGTGAGAGTGACTTGTAGTACAGAGAGATAATGATAGGGCAAGGGGGAATGGTTTTAAACTGAAAGAGGAGAGATGTAGATTAGATGTTATGAAGAAATTCTTTACCCAAAGAATGGAGTAATGAGTCACTGGAACAGGTTGCCCAGAGAAGTCGTGGGTGTCTCACCCCTGGAGGTGTTCAAGGACAAGGTTGGATGGGATAGTGTGCAACCTGGTCTAGCGGGTGGTATCCCTTCTACCTTGAAATTGATGATCTTTAAGGTCCCTTCCAACCCAAACCATCTATAATTCTGTGATAATGAAGTCTACGGTGTTTATGGGCTTCTTGGCTGCAAGAGAAAAATGCTGACTCCTCCAATCACATTTCAGTTCAGTGTAAATTCTTCAACCTCATATTCTTGATTACTAATTTAGTTAGGATCATGGTTCACTTCTTAATTCCTGTCATCTAAACCAGTAATTGTTTGACACAGCTTTCATAAAAAGAATATCATATCCAGTTGAATACGTCTGCTTGTCCTAATGTTCTGGAGGTTATGAACCAATACATGCTGCATACAAGTTCATGAGCATGCCTCTTCCTGGCAGACCAATCTCCACAACATTTTACATAATTTCTGGGTATACATGAGTTTATATACATAGCTTTTCATAAAATGCGACTTGCATAAACACTTAAGTAAAAACAAGATCTGTGTTTCATTTCACCCTAATTAATTGTTTATGTAATGGAGATTCAACAAGAGGAAAGATAAACAGCACTTGGATAACATTTGTCCTGTTTTAGATAACCCCCAAAGGGGCTTTATAGGACTGGGAAGAGGCAGGTAGGAAAGAGATTTAGTAAGAGGTGTGTCCATGGCCAAAGTAGAAATTGCTTTGGTAGCAAGTCCAAGATGGAAAGATCAAGGCAAGGTAATATGATTGGATGAAAGTTTATATCAAAAGCTGATGGATAAAAGCTTGGATTAGAGCATATGTTAGTTATCTGCAGAGGTTCTGAAGGATTAGCCAGGGAGCAGCTCTCTGCATGTGCTGCCATAGCAGAGCCTTCGAGGCTCAGCCTCAGACCATTGCAGAGGTGCACCAGTCCACGCAAAAGCAGGGGAGATTGCTCTGGACTGTTCTCCACTGAGAAATATTGCTATAAATATTGATGTAAGAAGGAAAATCAAATCCATGAGGTGTTTCAAGATGACAGCATAAAATACTGAGAACATGAAAAAAAGAAAAAGACCATTTTCTTTAAGAAACTAGAGTTAGAACAGAGGTGTACCATATCTTTGCACTAAAAAAAGAAGAAGGAAAGACGGATGTGCTTAACACTCCAAAAGGAAATTTGAAGGAGATTTCCTTGAGAATTTTGATTCTGTGGAATCAAGAGTCAGGGGAAGAGTTGAATAAAAAGTAAACCACTTGGCTACTGGAAAGAATAGTGAGGTCAGATAAAGTGGTTGCAACAAATAAAGCAACTTGAAACAGCAATAATTTTAAAAGTCATTAAGGAAAAGCAAAGGAGAAATAATAAGATTTAATAATCCCTTAAATGAATGGCATAAGGCCTCCTTGAAATGCAAAAGATCTGAATGACCTTATTAAGAACAGACAAAAATTGGAATTTACCTGTACCCACAGAAAGTGGATAGTGTTGTATCACAAGACATACACCAAGAAACCAGAGGTTGTTAAATTAAAATAGGACAGAAAAATCACTTACTGCACAGTTTTTCAAATAAAGCACAAAATCTAAAACAGACAGCAGCTTTTAGAGGGGAAAATATTTATTTTATGTTATAGGATATGCCAGAGATCCCAAAATATGCAAGGTCAGAAAGTATTAACTGGAATGGTATGTATTAAAAGCAGTATTTCTGGACCAAATTCCTTGAGAAATGACTTGTATGGGTTTTGTCCAGCTGCTGGAAAAAGCTTATGAGTTAGATGTTTCAGAAACATTACTATGCAGATGGTGCTGGTTTAGGCCCATTGTGTGCTTCTCCTGTCCTAATTTACCCACAACTCCCACTAAAATTGATCAGTGAATGGATTACTTGCAGAATAACCCACTTACTTTAGTCCCAGGCTAAACAGTTTTTTCATGCTTGCTTTCTCCCTTGTATGTGGTTTACAGGATAACTGTATTCCCTGATGAGTTTTAAATTGGATTTCTCAGCTGAAGAAACTAAGTGCTCGTTCACTAAAACAGTGATAGGACAGAAGATTTTTGGTGTCTGTGGGAACTGAAGCTGAGAAAAATGACTGAGGCCAGAGAGTTCCTTGGGTTTTCTGATGTTTTGGTGTCCCATGCAGTAGAGCAGTAAAACTGCCCTGCTGGTGTGATGGATTTGCAATTGGAGCCCTTCCAAGTACCAGGATCAATGAGCAATGCAGAGACTGATGGCTAGGCTGGAGCAACCCATTCTACCCACTGCAATCAGGAAGGTTTGAGGAAAAGAAAATTTAACAGTAAGAAGGTTTTGGAGGGAGAGTAGGTGGAAATGAAAGTAATCATAATAATTCCAAAGTAGAAATAAAGAGGGAGGGAAATGAAAATGCTGAATCATTTCATTTTGACATTTTTGAATATCTAACATTAATGATATATTTTATCATGGAAACATGAGAATGCTACTTTCAACACACTTTTGAGAAAATCTGCGAATTCTTTGGAATCAAACTAATATTTTTGGCTTAAAAAGACTGAAATGCCTTTTTAAAGATAAAGAAAGGATAAAATGATTGACATTTACATATGTGTAATTTTATTTTTTAGCAAGATAAAATTTATATTGAATTTCTCTTTTAATTGAAAAAAAGAGGAACATTTCCTCAGCCCTGCCCAAACTAGGGATTTTTATTCTCTTTGGATTTTCTTCCCTGTGACTATACTGGCCTCAGTATCCGATTCTTACTATGAAATAGAAAAGGAAAGAGGTTAAATACTGGAATTAAATGTCAGTCAGCATGTCAGGTTCACCAATCCGCTTGTAGGGCCCCATCACATCTGCAAACTTTAAAAATTACTGAAGTAAAGCATAAGAAATGTGTGAAGAAAAGGACTGTCTTTTGAAGAGGGCATGCCACACTACAGACAGGAAAAATGAGACACGGGGTAGCCCAAAGCTGTCTATTCTGTCAGTCAGGAGCACAATTTAGTTCTTTGTCCAGCAGAGTTTTCATTGATTTATATTGTTCAGGGTATGAAAAAACAAACGTATTTTTTCTTTTTTGGTTGTGAGGTTCTCTGCATGTTTACAGAATGGCAGTAGCATTTGTTGAGCTTCCCTAAGCATCTCCATTTATTGGAGGCATTTTGGGGTTTAAAAATGCCCAGAGGAAGAGAATTTTTTTTCTTTTTCTCTAGAAAAAAAAAAATCACAAAAAATGACATGAATGTTGATTGTAGGGCTTGTCCTTTCCTCAGAGAAATTGCTTTTAGGTTATGTCTCCAGTGGAAGATACTTCATTTAGCCTTGAATGCAGGGCACAGTGCTCTGGAGAAGTAAATATATCCTGAGCCTTGGCACAATCAGCTGGCACAAGGAAGGCACATATGAATATATCTGTTTTTCTCCTGATGTTCAGGTGGCCCTGTGCCATCCTGGGTGGGAGCTCCAATGGTCCAGGAGGTTGTGTTTAAGTGGCTGGGTATGATGGCTTCTTCCTTACAGGTCAGCACAAGGCTTTAATTGGCACTGAAGGAGATACACCAGAAGTCTATAAAATGATGAGAGTCAAGGAACAGGCCAAAAGGGAATCATTATTTACTGTCCTTTCCAATACAAGAACTAAAGAGACTTAAATGGAACTAGCAGGAGGCATGTCTGGAAAATCAAAACAAAGTGGTACTTCACATAACTTATGAAACTCAGAATATTGTACATGATAAAATATGTATGAGTTAAAAAAGAAAGCGCCAAATACATGGAGGAAAATCCTCAGGGGAAAGAAAACTAGCAACCAAACCAAACCAAACCAAACCGAACCGAACCAAAAAGCAAACCAAAACAGTAAAGAGGTTGCCGTGAGAAGAAGATTTCTACAGGGTTGTAAATGCTGCAGAAATATCTCATATCCTTCTGTGCTGTCCATTACTAGGGACAGCTAGTGGCCTAATCCACTCTGTCTTGGTTTACAGATATTCTTATAGTTTCATGGTGTTTGCTGATGGAAACAATCAGACACTCAAAACAGAAGAGTTTGTAAGAATACAGACATGATAAAGAAATAAATACCATCCAAGGCAAATTCAAAATTAATATAAGAAATAATTTTCTCACAAGTACAGACTATGCAGTCATTGTCAAAATAAGCTATTGAGACAAAGAATTTCACACGTTTCAAAAATAGTTTGGAGATATACTTGGAGGACAAGAATAACCAGAACAAAAAATTATGTTAAATCTTGTTTGCCAGGGTTTAAAACAACCAAGTATTATTAGAGTGTGATATTAATGTGAACCAGATTAACCAATTTTGTAAAATGCAACTTATTTAAGGCCTTCTCTGAATCTTCTGGTTCTGGCCAGCTCTGGTTAGAAGCTGGGAATGGGTCTGGTGGCTTCAGTATAGTGAGTTCTTTGATCCTGTAGGTATTTTTATGACATAGTGTGCACCTGAAAAAATTGAATGGAAAGGAATTGAAATTAAAAGGAGCTGAGTGAGTTGAGCTCTAAACAACACACAAAAATATGAACCCCTTCCCCCAGTAGTATCTGGTGGAGTTTTCAATTATCTCTGTGGTCTCTTTCTGGTCTCTGTAGATTTACCTTAGTGGTTACACGAGTACCAGGCTGTACAGAAGCCCTTCAGCATTGTCTTCCCAGGTTGGTTAAATCACAGCAGCCGGGTGGGGCTCACTGGTGGTGCAGGATAAGGTGCAAAGACACTTTGGGAGAGACTTCACCAAACTGTTGCAGCCTCTTTTTACATGTGCACTAGGAAAATACAGGTTTTCATTTATAAAAAGAAAAATAAAACTTATAAGAAACCCCAAATTTCAAAATGGCTTAAGCAGGAATATAAGGTTAAAGAACAGGCTTGTTAATGAAACATGTCAGATCTCTCCTCTATGACTTATTCAATAAGATATGAAACTGACCATATCAAGCTTGTTTAAAGGTCCATCTAACCCACTATCCTATCAGCTTAAGCACTCAGAATTGGATTTTTAGAGAAGAATATTGGAATACGGCCAGCATGTAGTGACACAGTCATTATGTCTTACTTGATGGATTCATGTCCCTTTTTTTTTAAAAGAAATTTTATTTCCCTTTAGTATAAGCTGATAATAAGAATTTGCCTAGAAAATGCCTGTTGTTAAACATACGACCTACACTTTTTTAAACATTATTCTCTTTTTCTTTTTAATCTTTTCTTTTCCCTCTTTTTTTTTCCTTTTGGAACTGACCCAATTTTTAAATCCCTGTCAGAGATCTGATGGTTTGTAAAAGAATCCATGCAGTGTATTATAAATCAATTCAGGCCTCCTGTAACTGATGAGGATAGATAGTGCTACATCAGTATCATCTCACCATTGGAGTAGTTAACCTGATATAGATCTTCCTAACGCATGTTTTTTCATGTGTTAGCAATGGAATGAAAAATCCAAGCCTTTGATGATGGTTGATGCTCTTTCATTTCATATCTGTGCATCCCTTATTAAAAGCTTGAGGCCTCAGCCCAGCAACATGCTAGTGAGGAATTAAAGTGTATCCCTACTCAGCAAAGCACTGCAGCATGTATTCATGTATTCCTGAGGTCAGAGCAGGGCAAGTACATGCTTAAATATTTGCCTCATAGTGAATTACACATAATTTTAAAGTTAAATCTCTTTTTAGAAAATATCCTGCAGGATGTGAATGAAACTACAGGTGAAATGTGAGGAAAATGATTGTTGCACACACTGCTCCCTCCTGTGGGCACCACTGTGCACCAATTCAGCAGTGCTTGTGTCTCTGGGTTGGGGAAATTATTTCGAGAATCAGAACCAGCAATGACAGGCTTCTGAAGTGCTGAAAAGTCCCATTTTGGTGCTTTAAGAGAAATGTTTTGATTTTTCACTTCAGAATGTCTTAGGAGAATAAAATCAAAACAGGAATGTTTTGATTAGCCCCCAAAGACTTTCTAAAATATTTTGTCACATGAAATTAGTTTTTTCTTTTTCAACCTGCTTCTAATGAAAAGAAAAAAAATCAGAATTTTTCAAACTAAAGAAAAAGAAAATTCCCTGATATTTCTGTTGAAGATGACAGAGCATGGATTGAAGGAAAAAGACAGGTTTCTTAGAAAGCTATTAATGTTTGAGAAGGAATATACTTTTTCCAATTCCTTTTTTTTTGAGTTGTATCAAAGGAATACCTTAAGGAATATCAAAGGAATATCTTAATTTTAAACTTCAATTTACTTTATTTGGTTAAATGAAATAAATATCTCTTTTCTGTCCTTAAAACTCATGATGGAAACAAAAAATTAGAAAATATTTTTCTTTAATACAAATAAAATATGAAAAAAAGGAGCAGTGTTAAAACTGTAGCTATACCATTTACAGACTAGTGAAATAAAACTGCATAAAAATCTTAACTTTATAAAAAGAATATAATGGGAAAAAAAATCAATACAAATGTTTCTAACCAATACACAAACATCTCAAAGGGAAGTGAAGTTGTGCTATTATTTTATAGATGCAGGGGAAAAATATCTCCCTTGGAAGGCTTTAAACCTAAAGGAAACAAAAAGGGAAAGATACAAAACCCATCTCCAAAGAAGAAGGAAAACAATTGATTATCATTTTTTTATTTTATTAATATGGTTATTAGGTATGTATTATTGTATAATTGCCTCAGATTACCTATCAAGTCCTGTCTATGTTATAGTTTGCACAGTCTGATCTTGATTAAAGACAAAATGCTGTACAAGGATATAAAAACTGATGTGTTTGTGGCACACTGGTTAAAATTTTTGTTCTAATAAATCCCTCTGAGCTTCCTCTGTGTTTTGGGGTTTTTTCAGACAGTCAGTTCTGCCAAGTGGAACACTTATTTAAAGACTTCCTATAAAAATTCACAGCTAAGTGAGCTAGAGAAAAATAATAAATGGTTATCACACACTGTCTACATAAACCTGCATTTCTGACAGGGCTTTTGGGAGCACTAATCACAATTATATGATTCACTTGGCTTAGTGGGTGCAGCATGTTCAGAAAGGTACAGTTTTTTGTTTTTTGACTTCACTAAAGATAAAGGGCAGAAAGACAAAACCTATTTCACATAACAGTTTTTCTTATAGGTGGTTCAAAGGTGGTTACCTTTGAATTTAAAAAAATTGTCAGCTTAATGTTTCCATGTTTTACAGGCCCCAGAATAGATACCTGGAGAAGACATTCTGGATCTTGTCCAGAGAGATGTCCTGCCATGTTGTATAAAGATGAACTAGAATGAAGGGTCTGGGCCAAATTCTTTATCCCACTGAATTCAGTGGATCAAGGATGCATTCTACTTGCTGATCATCTGAGTTCCTCCTCATAGCTATATGTGAGTTCCTAGAAATTTTTGTCATTAATGATGGTAAGATGTGGTTAAATATCAACATGTTCAATTTTCCAGAATTTCAATTCTTTAAAAATGACTTGTCTGCTTTACTCGAAATCTACTGAAATTTGAAAACCTGTTATAAACTAAGTACAGTAATTTCAGAGCAAAAATCTAGATGTGCAAAATCATCTTTTGAGATTCTTACAGTCTTAATTCTTAGTTCAGAACTACATTTTCTGTTTATAAATATCATGACCAGAATGGGATCTAAGAAATCACTATTGTATTGTATCGGTAGGATGGATTGTAGAAAACCAAAACACTTTTCATTTGTTTGCTGCATTTAATACACAGCTCTCTTTTGCCAGACACATAAAGAATTGCACTTTGACTTTGAACTTTATTAGCTCTATTAGCATATTTTCTGAGTCACTCTTCCTGCTTTGTTTCAGTCATTTCCATTCCTTTCATCCATCTGAGAGATTTGTGGTGCAAGCAAATCAATTTCCTGGGCTGTTGCTCAAGTTTTTACAGTGAGAGGTATCTGCACTTGTGGACACTGAGAGCTGAGGAATTTGAAGGGAGACACATGAAGGCACTAATTTCTTCCATTTTTGGTGAAAAAAATTGCTTCATGCTGTTTTACTTTCCTGGTTATTTGAAGCTCTGCACTCTATATAACTTTTGTCAGTTAAGTGTTGCTCAGTAGATGAACATAAATGGGGAAACAAACCTTAAATATTTGTTTCACTTTACTCCTCCATAAAATGGGATTAGAAATATTTTCTGTAAATATTTTCCACTACTCACTTACAGTTAGTGATGTCTGCTATAATTTCTATTACTGTATAATTTGCTGAAAAATTCATGACAGTGAATAAAAAACCATGAGAATGACACAGAGCTTGGATTCGCCCAGGCACCCAAGCCTCTCTCCTAGTGATTATTTTCAGTAGACTAAAGGGCACTGCTTTGTTGCACTTTGTAACAGTCCAGGAAAGTAGAGAATATAATTGTATTATTATCACAATTAGGAATCCTAGCCAAGGAATTTGTGCCAGCACTGTTCATTTACAAAATAAACTGGTTCCTAGTTGACAGAATTTAAACTCTCAGTATAAAACAAGACATGATATAGAAAGAATTCTGATGAAACAATAAAGCAATTTAATTGATTCTGTTGTTCACCCTTGTCAGGTCCTTGGTGCCCCATAACACCATAAGAAGTAATCAGTGAAAGCAGCTTCAGTTTGAGATAGTTAAATTTAGGCATCTGCATGAAGGTTTCACCAGTGAACCAAGTGTCCATGCTCTCATTATAGCTGGGGATATGGAGCATGTCCCAGATGGCCTCCAGCTGCCTTTGTGCATGTGGATGACCTCTAGCTCGGGTACACACATGGGACTCAGCTCACCTTCACCTGACACTGTAGCTTGACGAGGTTGAAAGGAACACCTCAGTGTGAAACAGATAATGAGGAAACAAAAGTCAAACCTAAAAGATCCAGTGCAGATTTCTGATGTATTGCTGTAAATGACATCTTTACTAATTCGCAATACATTTATGACCACTCAGAAATGCTATTTTATAAAGTACAACATGAAGCAAATGGAGAAATGGTATCTTGTGCAGAATACATGACTCACTTTGGAACTGCTAAAGAGTATTTCTTCCAGACTTTCTGTAAAGCATCAATTACCTCAGACAATTTGCTGCCAGGGGCAGCAACAACTATACCTCTGGATTTGTGAAGATAAAGGAAATATGTCATGCTGTCCACTGTTGTAATGCAATGGGCCTGTTAACTGTTGCAAAGTTTTCCTAGGAAAAAAACCAAAAAAGGCACAAAATGAAAAGACCAAATGAGGCCCTTCTTTCTGTCAATTATTTTCTATGCTTTTAGGACATATGCTTCAAAGAACCAGAAACAGCCTATTATTGAAGTAAGATCCCAATAGAAAGAATTGAAGATATTTTTCTAGAACTTCACCGAAGCATCTCCCATTTTTTCAGCATCAAGCTAGCAACAGAAGAGTTAAGAATGGAGGTAGAAATAATTTTGCAATTGCTGGTATATAAAATGTCTGTGAATTATCAAATGGGAATTATTTTTCTGCATTAGGATTTGGCTAGTTAGAGGTGGAAAAAATCTGTGAAAATATAGAGAGAAAGATGTTAAAGAATCATTAAAAACTTTAATTTTCAAATTTAAGATATACTTTCAGTTCCTCAATACATATATTTCTAAAATAATTTTAGCTCAATGCAAAAAATTAATAAAACTCTCAAGTACCAGGATCAGAACCTGCCTTTCTCCATGTCTAACCTCTTTATTCATCAGCTGAAAAAGTGTGATGGAAATGTAGTCTAGCTTCATAGATTTCCCAAATAACAAGTTTGATCCTGTGGTGATCTGTGGTAAAGACTGCTGTGGGAAATGAAGTTGCAACAAGAATGTTAGAGAAGCTAAAGGATCTGCATTTAGAAATTTAGTCATGTTATGTCTTGACATAATGATTAACTAGTAAAAAGTCTGAAGTAAAGACCTAAGTAGCAGTCTACCATTGCAGTGTATACTACAGCTTACAGGATTCTATAGATGCTTCATTAAAGAGTGAAATGAAGCCAAAGCTGCACAAAAATCAGAAAAATATTTGTGTTGAGAGCATCATTACTTCTTCATGCTGCTTCCCATACTTCCTATCTTGAAATAGTTGAAAGTTTTCTGAGCTTAATGAAACTTGAGTTACAGAAACTTTAAAATACATTTTTAAATAGTTAATTTTGATCAGGATTCACAGAAAAAACCAAATGAAAAAGGTTCCATAAAAAAAGATTTCGTACCCTTGAAAAGCTAGAGGTTAATAATTTCAGTTATTTTTAAAAGCATCTAGGGAATATTTTGAATTTAAAAAAGAGATATAGCTGAAAGTGTAGTAAAAAAATAGCAGAGGTATTTTAATAAAAGCCTTTCAAAATGCAATTTATAAATTATCTAGTACTGCACTTTATCTGTATATCTTAATACATGGAGTGAATTTGGTAGTCACAGGATGGCTTTGATTTACAGACTGGAAATCAGCATGATCTGTGACATAGTAGAATCCTACATATTCTCATTCCAACACTTCTAGATTGTGGTGTCCTGTAAATTATAGATTCTCAGCAGATACACGATGGTATCGTGCTCACTTGCCCATGATTAATTGCATGGATGTTTGTGGCACACAGGAAGGTGAGACAGGTCCACGTACAGGAAGATGTGTGAGCAGAGTCCTCGGCACATCACATCAAATCCAATGTTAGAAGCTGCATTTGGGGAAAAGGAAGGAGAGAGAAAGAAAATAACATGAAAGGCTGTGAGAAAAGGAAGAGGAAAGGGAGCAGAAAAGGGGAAACTCTCCAGTGGCCAGGGAGGAAGAACAGTGATGGATGCCCAGAATGAGTGTCCTTGAGTGGGAGCTCTCTTCAGTGCAGCAAGAAGCAACAGCAAAGATGACTGATGAGGATAAGAATGATGACACTTTCACCATGCTTTTACCTCAGCATCATAATACTTTTAATCAGGGATGGCTCAAGCTTCCTATTCCTTTTTTTGCTTGTGAAACTCTTAGCCCTGGCTGGAGCATGCTAATTGGTCACAGATGTTGCACATCCGTCGGCTGCTAAGATTCTGCACATGTAGCCCTGGGTAGTACTTGTCAAATATTTAACTAGCTATTATCTACTGTGCTGATTTTCTTGTTTCTCTTTTGTGTAAGTTGAAATCTACAAATCCAGAAGTGAAGCCAGGTGTTTCTTATGCTAGCAGCAGTTGCTTCCAGTGAGAACCCGTGAGAACACCAACATCAGGGTTTGGCAGGAACAAGGTTGTGATGTCAATAGCACCTGAACTGAAGCAAAGGAGAAACAAGGGGAAAGTGCCACAGGGACTTTGGAAAACCACTGTAATGGCACCAGATGAAAGGCTACAAAACTGCAAACTCCAGGCCCTTAGGACTACTGATGTTAAGGCACAATGGCATCTCTGCCACTGGGCTTCACTGCTGATCCAAGAACTCTTTTTTTTCACCACTTTGTGTAATGCAAATAGTCAGCCAGATATTCCTCCAGGCCCTGGTGCTTTTACCTCAATTCAGTGTCAACACTGGAGAGCTCTCAGTCATTGCTCCTTATCCTGTAGGTGGAGGTGTCAGCCCCAAGAGCTGAGATGTGACAGATGTTTGTAGGAACATGTTTGGTCTACTTCAGTACAAACATAACATAGGTCAGTAAACCATCTTTGCCTGAGGAGTTGTGATTAGCAGCCCAGGGCAATGTTCTCCAGCTGTCCCACCACAGTCCTCATGAGCAGGTCTGTCAGTCTCACAGATGTAGCACGAAAGAAGTAGAAGAAAGGAGAACTGAGCTGTTTTCAGAGTGCCTACTGCAGGCACCTGTCCCTCCAGGGAATCTGAGGGAGATCTGACACTTCTCTATCAAACTCTCTCTCTGCCATTACACAGTTTAAAAAGAAGCAAGAACTACTGACATTTGGGAACAGGAAAGGGCCCTATGCTTAGATACCTAGTGATCTTGTTAACTCCAAATGATCAGATGATATCTGCTGCTTTGAGAGGCTAAGTGTTGTAGAATTTATGGTTAGATTTTTTTTTTAATTTAGCTGAAATACAGAAGAACTTTAATTAATCAAATGTTGTTCTAATATATTTTTGACAGCATGCATCTTCAGAAATGTATAAATAAACTTCCTGAAGAAACTAAGATTGGGGAATACTACCCAGTCCTTCTAGTTTTGGGGAACCAGTTCCTGAAAAGCTGCCTCAGTTGAAGAAATTTCTTCTGAACATGGAATTTTTTCTTTTCAGTTCTTTATCCAACTTCATCTTATGTGACATCTAAAGAAAATAAAGAGTGCCACTTGGACTGTATCTTCCTCCTGCAAGGTGTCTTGTTGAGGGATGACAATGGGGAGAGCTGTCCACACATGAGCATGTGACATGCTTAAGTCAACTTTCATCTCCATGGGAAATCCAGTTTTACTGCCAGCTCATAAAAGGGGAGTGAAAGGCAAAAGCCTGGCATTGTGTTATGGGTCTAGGTGCAGAATGCTTCAAGCACACTGCAGACATCTATTATCTTGGAGGGAAAACCAGGCTTCTGTAGATCCAGAGGACACTTCAAGAGCCTTTGTTATAAGATTCCAGCAGAGACTGTAGGAAAATGTATATCTCATTGCAAACTATAAAGAGAAGTTGGATGCCTTAAGCATAGCATTAGAGTTTGATCTGATGGCAAAGGCACATTTTTAATAAACATCATTATATATTTGGCTTACCAGGTAATCTGCCACCATATTAAAAACTGACTGAGTTATGAAACATTGAGAAACTAAAGCAGTACAGTAGGAAGCAGATGGCATTTTTTGTACATCAAGAATAGCATTTTTTACAGTACAAACTATTTGAAAAATCCAGTTATTGAGATGTTCTCTGTTTGTTCATATAAGTTCTTCCCCAAATAAGCAAAGGTGGGAAGGTAGATTTTTTTTCAGCACACAAAAAGAAAGCAAAATTTGTGAAAAGAGTGCAATCCTAGCAGATTAAGTTCTGCCTCCAGTCTGTATCATTGATTGCATTTATTTTTGAAAATGTCCAAAATATTAATTTTACCTCATCTTTTGAAATTTTATTTCTATTATTACATAGTGAATCACACATTTGAGACAAAAAGTAATTTGAAAGAGAATATAAAAATATTGAATTAAAAATTTTGGAATAAACCAGATTTTTCTCAAAAAAAAAAAATTAAAAAACAACCCTTCAACTGAAATTTTTCCATTTCACAAACAAGATTTCTTAGTGAAATAATATAAACCACTCTGAATTAACTTCTATGAATGTCAAGTTCTGAGTCAAAGGGTAGTTGAAATATGCAATACCATTAATTTCTTTGAATTCCTGATACAGATACAGCCCTTCAGGAAAATTCCCTTTGCAACTTGCTGTGAAGTGCTGCATCGTTTAAAACGTGTATGAAGGGTTAAGCAGAGAAAACTGATCATTTAAGGATTATTTTAATTTCTAGGCTGGCAACAGTCTCTTGGCACATGAAGTGACAGGGTGAAGTAGATTGATTTTTCTATGTACTCCTTTGCTTGTACGACTCTTTGGGTATGAGCCAACATCTATCATTCTACCCTGTATCATCCGTTGGTAAGTGAAATTTGTGGCTCCAGAACCCAAACAGGCAAAAGTATTACATACAAACTGGGAGATCCAGCTGCTTTAGATCTTTGAATGTGCTTTAGAATTTAATGCATTCAGGACTGAGCATAATCCAGACGTTTCTGGGTCTAAACTAACTATAATTATCAGCTTTTACTGAGCTGCTGTATTCACATTCACATATGGTGTTGCACTGCACAAAAGTGGGATACTCTGCTAAGTGTTTTGGGTTATTGTGAACATAAGAAGTATTACATGAAAAGAAACTCTTTTTCTTGTAGCTGTACCTGACCACAAAGCCTCATCTATTAGTCTATTTCAACCATGTAAACTAAAGCTGAGAACGTTCTTGCCTCATCCTAACATGTTGAGATGGTTGGATTAGGGTTCTCAGTAGAACATTTCCCAGACATGAAACATGACGTGTCCTCCTCAGAAATAGAAAGGACAGTAATAAAGCTGGAAGGGCTCAAATCTGTGATGCCAATAAATTTAAATGGTTCAGACATCATGCTTACCAGGATATTGCAGGTCAGAACAACCAAAAGCTTATGGGTCAGGATTAAAAGGAAGGCCGGAACAGGTGATGTTATAGTGGGGTCATGCTAGAAGCCATCCAGCCAGGAGGACAGAGTGAATGAAGCCCTCTATGGACAGATAGGAGCAGTCTCATGTTACGTCACCACTGTCTTGGGCCGGACAGCTGCCCACCAGGGTTTTGGGCAGCGCCGAGAGGTGTGGTAACACTCAAGCGTGCCTGACCAATCCAGGCCGGGCGGATCCTCGGATCAGGTACGGCACCTGACCTCTCGGTTAGTGCCGCACAAAGTGTCCCGGTGGATCCTCCGGTACAGGTCGTCCGGTGCTGGGCCCTTCCGTCCCTCACCGTCGGCAGCGCCTTCCCTACATGATAGACACTGTTTCCGATTGTGAGCTGGAGTTGGCTGGGAGGGATCCTTAGCCCCGGAATAACAGAGACACTAGATGTCGTGAGGTATCACTCTGGGCATCCGGGCAGTAAGGACCCGGAGCTCCGGTAGCACCAGACTTTTATTTGAGGGCTAGAACCAATCACGTACAAGACCGTGGGCAGAACAAGGGAGGGACAAGGGGATAAGGACCAACCGGGAAGGAAAAGGGGAGGAGAAGGGAATACAGGCAGGGGTACAAACCAATCACCGACCGAGTAACATAGAATAATCTAGAAACTAAGGATGACAGACAGGAGATGTGCAGGTGGCAGGACAAATGGGGAAAGGGCAGCCAACCTTTGGGAGACCCAGCCCCCTTCTGGGGCATACTACTACAAACTCCACCCCAGGGGTGGCCTCCCAATGCTTCAGAGGGGGAAAAAGGGCTTCTAGGGGCCTGAACCACCGCTACAGCCTCATATTCACAAACCCTGCTTCCTCATGGGGAACTTCCACATCCTCAGTATCTGCTGGAGGGACAACACAGCAGGGCACAGGCAATCCAGGAGGTTCCTGGAATGTATTGATGATAACTTCCTTCTCCAAATGACAGTGGTGCCAACAAGGAGAGGTGCTGGATAGACCTTGTTCCCTTAGGCTACTCTGACCTTATTCTCACCAACAAGGGTGAGGAATGTGAATTTAAAGACCAGTCTGGGCTACAGTACTATGAAATAATGGAGATCCTTAGGTCAGTGAGGAGGGCACACTGCAAGCTGACTGCCCTGGACTTCAGGAGAGTAGACTTTGACCTCTTCAAGAATTTGATTAGTAGAGTACCAGGGGATAAAGTCCTGAAGGGAAAAATCTTAAATGACTTGATATGCAGTACCAGAATGACAAAAACTGAAAGTTGTTACTTTTCTTTAACAAGCTGTTGCTCTTTTTTTTGTTTGCTTCACTAAATATTTCAAAGTGCCCAGGACTCATTTTCCACTGACTTGGCCAGAGGAAGACATTGATGTATTTTATCATGAAAGATATCTTGGCATTCTGTGTACTCTGGGAGAGAGGAAGCTCTCTGTATTGCATTACAAAACAATAGATTGTCTCATTTCTACAATGCTTACAGCACATCACATACACTGAAATGTTTCGCTCAAAGAAAAGCTGAATCTGTAGCCGGGAGATCAGCCTCTGAAAATGGAGGTCATCCTGAACAGGAAGAATCATCTCAGCCTTGCTTGGCTGTTTTTCACCAAGGCACACAATAGCAACAGCTTATCCTGATCCTGCTGGCCACACTATTGCTGATCCAGGCCAGGATGCCACTGGCCTTCTTGGCCACCTTGGCACAGGCTAGCTCATGTTCAGCCACTGTTGACCAGCACTCCCAGGTCCTTTTCCACCACACAGTTTTCGAGCCAGTCTTCCCCCAGCCTGTAGCACTGCCTGGGGTTGTTGTGACTCAAGTCCAGGATGTGGTACTTGGCCTTTTTGAACCTACACAATAATGAGTTCAGCAACACAGATGGTTTAAAAATGTTCTAGGAGAAGGACAGAGAATTCCACATCAATGTAGCCGACATTCCCCAGAATTCAATGAAATTGAGCTTATTAATACAATACTTTTACAACTGGCTTACATAGGTCAGCAGACTTCTGCTGCTGCTTCAGCTACTTCAGAGACAACTTAGAGAAAAGTTATATACCTGAGGGAACAGAAAGTTTTTGTTACATCCCATCATGAATTTCTTCATTGTCACAGAAGCCAATAAAAAGAATATGCATCCATCAAAGAGAATGGGGAGGCTAAATAATTAAGCCTCTTTGGAAGGACAAATTACTCAGCAAGTTTGCTATTTCACATTAAAAATGAGTGTTTGAAGCCACATCGAAATGTGACTGTATTCCAGTAATTGATCTTACTGAAAACTCTCCAGAAAACAGGGAGCAATTCATAGCCCTCAATGGCAAATTGAGGCAAATATGGCAAATACTCAAGAAATTCTGTATGTGAATAAGCTGAGATATATGTGATGCTGCCTTGCAACCCAGGGAGACTGGTCTCTGGACAAAATTTTGTCATACCTAAAAGAAAAAAAAGATAACTCTTTTTTAACTCAGGAATTTTTAATCTCTTTTATGTTACACCAAGTGTTAAGTCTTATTTGCTATTACTGAACTATCTAACTGCTATTACTCTTTATTAATGCTTTTCTTACAGCTTTGGCTTCTTTTCGAAGTGCTCTGAGTGGCTCACTAGTGTCCAAACAACTCCTTTTAATTGACCTTCCCTCTCTATCATCCTCCTCTAGTGATAGAATGCATTAGATAACCAACCCTTCTTGATTCCTATTGGAAGTATAATCCTTCAATCCACAACGTAGTAGTACTTCAAGCATCCATTTGAGATTGATTGTGAGTAATTTGAAAAGAAATACTGGTAGGAATGACTACTGAGAAGAAAGTGTTCATTCATGGATAGTAAGTGCTGTCCAAAAATGTGTTGCCTTGGCACCATTTTGCGCCTCACTTTTCTGTTCACCTGCCTCTGGTTATACTGTATCCTGTACTGTACTGTATAGTTTGTGAAACCCACTGTGGAAAAGTGAATGACCAAAAAAGTTTCTCTAAACCAAGAAAAATGCAGGAAGATGGCCATATCATGGATTAAAAATAGTCTGGTTTAAGTCCAGAGTCATTCATGATCCATACTGAGATTCACATGGCAGTGACACAGAGATTTTCAATTTTCTCACAGTGCTGTACTCCTCCAGTCACTCTCAGTAACTTTCATTAAAGGGCTCACATGTGGTCTCCCTTATGTGATTCATTCATCAGTATTTAGGGTTATAGTTTTTATGCAAAAATAAAAATTGTAAAAGGGTTTATACGTTGTTCCATTGGAATTAGAGCATGTTCCTACCAAATCTTGGTCAAATCTCTCCTGGGAGAGTAAGTAGCCCATTCTGGAGCTTCAGCATCTGTTTTTTATCTCAGTGGCTTGTGGTGACACATCAGCCAAGCAGACTTTCCCAGATTTGCTGTGGACATCCACCTTCTGTGGATTCCACAGAAAAGAGTATTACTCTGAGTACCCACATAGCTGTTTATAAATGCTTTACCAACTGTTTAAATATGGATAATTACAGTAGACAGAAAATTGCCAACATGAAATAAGCCCTTTTGGCTTCTGAAATAATTTCAGTTTTGGGTACACCATTTTCTATATTGTCATTTTTGCTCTACTGATTTGTTATCCTGAAATGAAAGACTAACATGCTTGGAGGTTCAGCTATTGGTAAACACACTGTGTAAGGTTTCAAAGAAATGCGACCTTTATTGTTTTTCCCGCCACGTCATTCCCTTCTCAAACACGCTTTTCTAACTGAGAGCATGGCCTGAAAGCTTTTAAACTGATTTTTGGAATTTCAGTCCTCAGGCATTTTTCAGTGTTCCCAGACTGCTCCAAGATCAAGTGCTAATTTCATCTGGATCCTTACATTTTACCTATATTGCTAGATTATTTATATCTTACCATTTTTAAACAGTATCTTTTGTACTCAGAATTTGCGGTGAACTGGCCCTGCTATCCCAACCTCCTGAGATCACGACAGGGTGAATAATGATTTTTTTGCAGCTGATCCATGACAAAAAATGAACCCCAAAATTTTCAATTTTCTGAAAAATAAAAGATTATCTGGAGTCTGAACAATTTGAGGTATTTCTAGTTGTTATTACCTTATATGGACTCACTAAAAGAAAAATCACTTTACAGGAACAAAGTTAGATCATGGGGTTTTCCTTCATTTTTTACCCATGTTCTGAACAATTTAGTGACTGCAGAAAGCATTCTCACAGTTTTTTGTTTTTTGACTTCACTAAATTTTCACTTGAGATGTTGTCTGCAAATTCACAGTTGTCCTGGCCACTAAATTGCAGTGGGAGTAGAATTAGTGTGGTACCGAAGAGAGAAATTTTCTTAGGTGTTCAAAATTACAATACACTGGACAAGCTGAAACTGAGCATTCAGTAGATTTCCAGAGCCAAGACATCTTCTTGTTGTGTACATTTCAAAATGCTATTAAATATTTGTTGTAGATTGGGGTTTATCAGCAGTCTGTAAATTCATAAAAATCCCCTTGAAACTTCTATTACACATTGAAATGTTATTAGAAACAATATATAAAAAAATAGCCCTTCTTTCCTGTTACTTGAAGGTATTTTTTCAAAACACACTCAAATATATCACATGGCTTTGTCATTATTATAACTGGTGTTGCCTGACTTTTTTAATAAATTAAAAGGAATGGAACTATTTTTGGGTTTCCCATAGAGAAAACTTGAGAAAAAAAAATCTACAGTCCAAGCAGATATATTTTTAAAGTTATCTTAATATCAAGGAAAAACAAATCTATGAAAATCATACTTCAGCCAACTTTCCCCCAGCCTAAATTCCACTTAAATCTCTGAGCCTGGTATTTCCCCTTGGCTGCCTGCCTCTGAAAGCCCAGAGCCAGCAAAGAGGTACCAAGGCTTATGGGGAATTTAGGCTGAATGAAGGCCTCCAGGGCTAGGTGTTGGTCATGAAGTAGAGTAAATACAAACTTCACTGCTTTCTGTTCATTTTACATGGTAACACCTCAAGACTGTCCTGCTCCCCCAGCCATGCCTGAGGACTGAATAAAGGCTTTCAGTGCTCTGAATGCTGTCCCTTAAAAAACAAATGTCTCTGTTTTAAATGTCTTGTGGCTGTTTTCTTTGTTGCTGTTTTTTTTTAGTTTTTTTGTTCAAGTTATCCATTAAATTTAGAAATACTTCTATTTCAGGAATAGTAGGCATTTGACAAGTTTCAAAGCTCCTCTCTGATTTATGAAATCAACTATTCTCGTCCTCTATACAGGGCATATGATGCTTCATATCCTGCAAGCTGTGCAAATTCCTAAATGAGCTGCAGGGGGTGGGAATTAGGAATCATTAACACAGGCTCTGGCAGACTGACTAACCTTATCCTGCTGAGAAATGGGTGGAAGGGGGTCACAGCTGTTGTTGCTTGAGTACTCAGAAGTTATATAATCTGTGCTTTGCTGTATATCATCCCATACCTTCCTGTTAGCTCCCTTTTCTTGATACCTATACTTTTGATGTTTTTATGGTTGAGGGAAGTATGTTGATATACAATTGGAGTGATACACAGCAGGACAGGGGTGGAATATGGCAAGGTGTGCTGGGTTGACCCTGACTGGAGAGTAGGTGTCCACCAAAGCTGCTCTATCACTCCCCTCCTCAGCTGGACAGGAGACAGAAAATGTAATGAAAGGCTCATGAGTTTAGATATAGACTGGGAGAGTCTATCACTCGCCACTTACTGCCATGGAAAAAACAGATTTGACATAAGGAAATTAGTTTATTACCAATCAGAATTAGAGCAGAATAATAAGAAAATAAAAACCAAGCCTTAAAACACCTTCCCTCCACCCAGACTCAACAGAGTGTCCATCTTGGTGCCAGCTGGCCTTGGCTCTGTTGGACATGGGGGAAACTTCCAGCAGCTTCTCACAGAAGCCACTGCAGGCCCTTCCCTAACAAAACTTTGCCATGCAAGCCCAATAAACCAGGTAACTGAGAGGGTGAAAATAAGTGAGGAGATGGAGCTGCAATCCTATTTGGTATGACCTGAAGAGTTGCGTATCTATGTGCATGTGGGTTGATGCAGGCACTTTATAAGTTTCAAAATAATATATAGATCCTGTATTTAGATTTCCTCATACACCGCTATAGTAACTCCTCTGACTGTCAGTGATCTGTTAGCTTCCTATACCTTTTTTTCATTCTTCGGTTTCTTTTGTTCATTTTGGAGAAAATAACAGCAACCATTCTTTTAGAAACTGGACTACTACTTTAAGAAAATTCTCTTCAAACTTTTCCCTACCTAGAAAATACTCTAGGCAAAGAATAACTGTTTCTTTCCTATTTGGGAGCACTGCTTTCATAATTACAGTTTTAGCAAGATATTAACTAGATGAAATCTTTATGATTCTGTATTTTTAACTTCAACTTAAATTTCCAACCATCACACCCACCATATGCAGAACTTTTCTAGGTTTTTATAATAGTTATGGTAAAGGAGATATATTTCCTCAGGTCAGAGAATGATGAAATGTCATAACAAGCTTCACAGCTCTTGGTATTAACAGTTCAAGGTCAGACAGAGCTGCACCTTATAATCTTCTCTTTTTTTCATAGAAATATACAATTATTATTAAAAGAAGAATTTTCAGCTCGGTTTCATAATTTTTGATGCCTGTGTAACCAGTTTAGCACACAAGTGTTAGCAGGAAGAATTCACTGGAAGATCTAACTGAACTGGAGACTCCTTCGACTGAAAGGAGCATTTTTGTTCAGTACTGGAAATGTGCTGCCAATTTCATCATATCTAGCAGATAAATAAAGTACTAAAATGCCTGCTATTTTTTCCATGGAAAAGCTGCTGGAAAAGATCAGAGTCAAGCTTCATCTCTGACTTAATAAATCAGTCACCCCCAGGTCCCATTACTCCACACCAACCATCTCTTCCTTTCTTCCTTCACTGTAATTTGAATGATGTTACCTAAAGCAGAAATGAGATCCCAATCCTAGGCTTCTGCATTCTGCAAATGATACAAAACAATTATTCACAGCACAACAATTGGGAGTTCTCAGTCATGAATAGCATTCCTGGTATCTGATAAGTTCCCTAAGATGCATATTACTTAGTATGACTGACTTTCCTTAACACAAAGAGTGTAAATTACATTTTCATAAACATTATTTTCATCATACCATAGTTTCTTACTAGTGAATCTAGAGGAGAATTATATGTATAATCTAGTAGAGAAAGCAGGCTCACCAATAAATATGAAAGGATGAAAATATGATTATTATTGCAAATGATACACAGAATCTCTTATTAGCATTTGAGTTGATGAGAGGGTACAGTACATGCAAATAAATTCAAAGACAATAAATAAACCAGTGAATTTTTTAAAATATATGAATAAGTGAACAGGAGCTATAATTATTTACAGGGGGAAAGCATGAGGATGACAAGAAATATGCATTATAATTCCATATTTTTTACCTGACAGTAGAAGTGAGATCTCTTCTACCATATTGGGCTTTGATCTCCTAATCATTGTCACATCCTGGTGCTAATAGAGACCCTCAGACTGAAAAAATGGTTCAACCATCACACCTTGGGGCAGATCACTATCAAGTTACAAGGCAGTATGTCTGAATACTCTATTGATCTTTAGGCATAAAGGAAAGAAAGGGGGGGAAAAAGAATTGAAAACAGTGCAGAAGTTGAGGCTTTTAAGCAACACGGAAACCTTTGATTAGGCCTGATACACTGTGCAACATGTGCTGGCAAGGCAGGAGGTGCAGGGAGCAAGCAGAGGTTGTTTGGGTTGGCATTGTTGGCTGGCTCCATCAGGCTTGCCTACACTGTCCTTGTCCTATAATTTGAATGCCAGGATCCCTTCAGATGGGCAGTCATTTCCAGTTTGTGAACTACTCCTAGACCGCACCATATTTCACATCCATGGTTATGTGGCATTTATGCCTTTGTGGGACTCGATGAGGTGAGGTGTTCAACATGCAGCTCCTGGAGCCAGCAGAGCTGCCCATCTCTGAAACACAAATCTGTTCAGGATAGCAGAAGTACAGCTGGAGAAGGACTGTTGCTAGCTTAATTTTAGAGAAGACCATCAATTAGTGTGGCACTAATTCATGTTTTACATATAATCATCTGGTGGTATGCATGAATTTGCTGTCACTCACCTCTCATTTGAGAGAGTGTAGTAGCTTAGAACATAGTGCTCCAACTGAGGTTTGTGAAAAATCACTTTAAGCATGTTAGTTGAATGTGCATAGAATTTAAAGTGTTTTCAATAAGAATTTTGATGCTAAAGTTACACAGCCAACTGCGAGAAATGCATTCCACCATTGATATAAAGAGTCTGATAACTCTTGGCTCAAGTCCTTCCTCTATGTTTTAGTGGATCTTTTATCCTAATGCATGAGACTGGGCTGTAGATGGTATGAGTTTCTCTTGGATCGAGCTACTGCTGCATCAGTGACAGGATGAAAACTGTCTATCAATGAAGGATGGATTTAGACCTACACCTGAATTATGATGCAACCAATAATAAATAGGAGCTGCTGCTGTTATTTTCTTAACCATAACTTCATAAATTCCATAAGGTTTTAGTTCAGGTTTTTAAAATGTCATGCATACACTTAAGGCATAAAGACCTATGCAAACCATAGTGGAGTTACAGACAGTTTATCTAACCTTGTGGTCAATGAGCTGCTGTCAGTGCAAAATACTCTTTCTCTACCAGCTGACAGAAAAATCAAGTTAATCCTACAGCAGCTGCCTAATTTTGTTATACGTCACTGAAATGTAAGTGCTTGAACCTTAGAGATAAGGATGCTGCTCATTGGGTATCTACACTTTATGTGCCAACTGAATAGATGTCTCAGATGAGCTCCAGAGAGATGACAAATTTTCCTGATTTGCAAGACCAGTACCTCCCTCTGGAAACTGTAGAAGGATTCCAGCCTATTAGTTGATCTTTCATCTGTGAGAGGTGATTCCCGATACCCAGGTGTCGTATACTTTTTATTATTACTATTCATGGATGCTTTAATATTTCAGAGACTTGGATTTGTACCTCCATTTCTAATCTGTTTCTCAACAGAACACCCTAGGTGCTGAGTCTTAGACAGTCCTTTCCTAAGAGAAGATATCTGTATTAGACTTACTAAGGTTTTGATTAAGAAATAATGTAGAATTTTCTTCACTGGTACCCTGTTTACTTTAGTGCAAGCTGTGCTTGGAAAGGAAAGTGTTGCATTGCAGGAAATTTTTATGATGCAGTACAGAATGTGTGGCTTCCTATAAATGACACTTCATATGAAAACAAGTGAGCAAACATAACAAATTCAGGAACTTTAATCTTCAGTGGCATAGTTTACAATACACTTTCTGTAGAACAGATGTAGTCATTATTGTCTTTTTCCATGATGGAAACTCTTTGCTCTCTCATTAATTACTCCATACTTCCTTTAATGGTTGGAATATCAATTATTGTACTACAGATTTTCTTCTTTTAATGTTTCTAAATGTATTCTACCATCAACAGTAGTCAAATTCTCATCTTGGGTCTATTTTCTCTATTTCTTTCAAGAATTACAGAATAATGCTTGCAAGAGGAGGATTTGGGAATATGACAAGATGCTCTGCTATTATGTTTGTAAGGAAGTCTTAAAGGACCATATCAAGTGTTTGTGAAGCCAGTCTGATAGTAAGTGTCAATTGTTTTACATGAGCTTTTTGGTGTTCAGCAGACTACCTGGCTGCCTATAAAGACAGCACTAAACACATTGGCTAAATTCACCACCTTTCTCTCCTAATCAGACTGTGAACAGTGGTTTGTTTTGAATCCTGTTCTTAAGCATGCATGAGGTTTATATCAGTATTATGTTAAGAATGCTGAATACCTCAGGTTTGAATGGTACTTCTGGGATATTGTGGGCTTTGAAGATAAGGATGGAGACCATGAATCTAAACTGATAGCTTTAGGCAAGCAATACATTGTTTCAAGAGCAGGGAGTCATGCTTCAGTGCTCTGGGCCAGATGGCAATTGCCAAGTCTGGAAGATTTCCTTCCTGCTTATTCTTCTGTATTCCAAACTAGATGGTATAAATGTATATAATACTAAGGGATTGCTTGTCACGGAAACAGTTTCCTCTAAGCAGCTGATATTGGTAAAAAGTAATGTTCATGAAATGCTAGTCAGTGAGTTAACCTTGACATTGCTTTACAGTATTTTCTTGCCAGAGAGCACACCATATTTTACTCTGGATCTGTTTCAACCCTTCCCATGAGCTGAGTAGGATCAAGCTTTGAGCTACATGGGTGTTGATGTTTTGGTCAGATATAGTGAGGGACAGTAGTAGTGTAGAGTCAACACTTAAATCCATGATCTCTGGACTTTTCCCCTTGTAACTGCTTATGGATTCTGACCAAGACTGGAAAGACAGCAGGTTGTTGCATGACTACAGGCAGGTGGTTGTAGAATTGAAGTTTCTTATTGCTCTTATTAAATGTTTGTGTTTTAGGAGAGGCTACATTGGCACATTCCTTTGGAGCACGCACACTGTTTTGTAACACCACTTAGAGGTGAGACTGTAGTATGCTGTGGCTCTTATGAATTGAAGTGAAAGAGAAATACAGAAAAAACAGTATATTTGTCTGTCCTTCATAGAAGGACATAAAATAGTTTGGGTTGGAAGGGACCTTCATACCCTATCAGGTCCAACTCCCTGCAATGACTAGGGATGTCTTTAACTAGATCAGGTTGCTCAGACCCCCATTCAACCTGGACTTGAATGTTTCCAGGAACAGGGCATCTCCCACCTTTCTGGTCAACCTGTTTTATTCATATACATACGGAGTCCCCCATGACATTGCAGTTTCTGGGATTTCTTTTAAACTGTTGGCTATGTCAAGGATATTAATTTGGCTCTCATTTACTACTAGCTGATCTTTGCCTAACTCCATATTATTTTGCTCAACAGTATAACTACAGATAATGACCTCAGAACAGCTGTAATCAGTTTGGTCAGGGTAAGTTTTCTTATATTTGGCAACAGTGTTAAATGGGAAAATAGATAGTTTTTTCCCATTAAGCACTCCAGATTGTTATAATGAAAGCCTGTTTTTTATGATGCTGGAATATATGGGCAATTTTCAAATCTATGGATTTTTTCATTGATATAACAAATTCTAGTTTTGCTTTCTACCAAAATTAATATCATCTCATATTCCCTTAGGGCATGCATCCATAGCTTTTTTTCTTGTCCTATTCCTTAAGCCAATGCTATTAACAAAATGCTAATCTGGGAATAATGTTTGGTGGTTTTCGAACAGCTGTTTACTTGTCATTCTGTTGTTAAGCATTTTTGTTAAGATCAAGTGCCTCACAGAGTAAATCATTACCTGAAGTGTTTTGAATTTTTCTAAAAGTGTCATAAAATATAGTATGAACTTAACCCTCTTTAAAGATCTGTCTCTTTCTCCTTTTTCCCTATAAACATCTGTGTCCTATATTTGCTGTAACTGATACTTTCTCGCCTGGTTATAGTTCCCTGATACAGTCAATTTGATTTAAACATTTACCACCCCTGTTAGATCATAAAAGTTAGAATTGCCTGTTATAAAATTTATAAAACTTAAACTGAAAACGTAAAAATGAACAGAAATAAAACATGCGGTTTTAATAGTGTACATGGTGGAATAATTACAACCGGTAGGGCTAGACCAGGCTAGGGAAAAAATGATACATTCTTGTTGTACCTGCCTTCTATCTGGACATGTCAAAATTCTTTCTGACTGTTCATTAACTTGGCTTCCCAAACTCAGGAAAATCACATCATTACCTTAGCTTTACATTTAGATGAGACCCTTTTTAACCCTGGAAGTCTGTGTGAAAACAGACTTCATAAACAATTGTAACCCTCTTCTGATAAGGAAAACAGCAATAGAGATTTTAGTGAAGTTCCCAGGTTATCATCGCCATGTCCAATCTGGCAGCAATAATAATAATAATAATAATAATAATAATAATAATAGACTTTTACTTCTTATGAACTAAAAATCTGTGATTGAAGTTATCAGCTAGTAAAAATCAATACTGAATTACTGGAGTTATTGCATGAGACTCTCAGCTACCAGAAAGTGATGCACCTCTGCTGACAGCACTGCTTGCTTAAGACCAGCTGGAAACGTGAGCCATGGAAGGCCAGCTGGATATCTCACTTAAAACCTTTCTGCTTGCCTTGTACATACTGACAATATGCTGCAAATTGCTGTTTTTCAGTTAGTTTGGTTTACAACAACTGAAGTTCTTTGCTAGTGTCCTGAGCACTTGAACTAAAGATTATTCTCCCTTACCTCTGCTATTACAGAGAGCACAAACTGCAGAATAGCTCTGAATCAAGGAATACTAAACCTTTTTTCAAGGTCATTTAGAACCATAAAACTTCTTCATGACAATCTGGGTATTTTCCCATCACTGTCTGGGATATGAACCTCCTGCTTACCCTCATCAGCAAAGTATTATCTGGGTCCAGGAAAGATATCAAACTATTCCTTGTTTACCTCTAACCTGCTTGCAAGATGTTAATGAACTCACCTACAGAAGCTTCCACATCAGTGATGAGATTTATAAGAGTATAACTCAAGTTAGCAGTTGGGATTCAGGTTGAATTAGCAGAGCTGTCAGTTAAGAATGCAAAGTATTTCTTGTCGTCTCTCTTCTGTAGGTTTCACTTATGCTTTGGCTTTAAATCTTCGAGAAAAAACAAGTTCTCTTGAGCTAGGAATTTGGTCCAGACGAACTCATTGTGGTCCCTTCCAACCTTACCCATTCTGTGATCCTGTGATATGAAAAGGCACATTGCTTTTCTGACCAGATTTTTATTTTATTTTGGGAACTTTTCTAGGCTTATTTTTTTTCTAGGCTCATTTAGTAATTTGCTTCAGTATCATAATATAGCACAGTACAGACCTTGCTGAAGAGAGAATGATGCTCAAGACATTGCCATAGCTCTGAGACGTGCTGATACAGAAAACCATAACTGCTGCAAGGCCATGCTTCCTATGCTAGATGGAAGAAGCATTGGGCAGAAGTACATTCATATTTGCATGTTAGTTTTATCATTAATTAATTACCTCAATTACCTATTTCCATATTCTCACAGGCAAAGACGGTGTTTGCATGTGTAACTTAATTGGTAACTCATAAAAATGTGTAATTTCAGAAAAAAAACCAGACATAAAATTTGATTTTCATGTTTTATTGCCTGTTCTCCAAATGTGATTTACATAAGGACAAAGTACAGAGTTGCAAAATAAGTGCACAGTTTAACTTTCAGCTTTATAAACCTAACTATAAGCATAAACAATGGCATGAGTAAATACATAAAATCTTTGCTCTCCATTCCCACATTTTTAAAGCTAAAATCATCTGACAACAGCCTGGAGGTATATAATAACTCTGAATAGTGTGAAAATGTGATAATTAATGCCTCAGAACTCAGATTTACCTCTAAGTGTAAAAAGTAATTTGAATTCTGGAACAAGCAGTGAAGAAAGGTGTTTGGAAAATATTTATCTCTGTGACTGTGTTTTAAGATACTGTTCTTATTAAAAATGTTAAACACTATGTTTTAGAAATTTAAAGATAAAAAATACCATGGAGACAAATTCCATGTGAGATCAAATCAGAACAGGTGGCAATGCAGTATCTGGCCACAAAAAGACTTCATGCAAAGAAAACTGCACCAGGTGGATTCCCAGGGGCTTTGCCCTGCCTGAGAAATGTGAAGCAACCAGTAGAAAGTGACAATAATTTAGTCTTCTGTATTAAAAAATATCAATTTGGACAACAATTCAGACAGCTCTCAAGAGAAAACCACACAGAAGCTGGCTAATCTCAGTGTGAATCCAGTTTCAAAATGTGCTTTCAAGTGAGTCAGCACATGTGCTAGAATAATGCTCATATTCATGTGTCTCTTTGAAAAGGGATATTAATTCAGTTCACAAGCATATGTGACAAGTAAACAATTCAAAATCTCCAAAAAATAATATCCTGAGTTGCTTGACAGAGATCTGTGAATCTATTACACAGCAATAGATAGTGTATGTTAAATCTGCATAATTCCTGGTATTTCAAATAAGGGCTGCTGAATTACGGTCAAGATCTCTTCCAAATTTTGTTTTCAGTATTTCTTCCTCCTTACTTACTGTAATGCACAGTTAGTGCTTGGATAAAAGAAAATTTAAAGGTTTCAGTAAAAAAACTGAAAGATTTTATTACGGAGTGAATTTATATTAAAAAAAAAAGAAGCCACAGATGTTCCTCTAAAAATTCATAACTTTAAATTAGCATTTTCCACAAATAAAAGTGATTCATCTTCAGATCCAGGTCTTCGACAAATTGTGTCATTTCTTACATGGTAATCAGTCATAACTTTAATTAGAAGTTGTCATTCACCCCTACATACCACATCTCTGGCAGAGATCAAGTACGATATTGTACAGCTGCTATCCTGATTCTCCTGTCATCTTTGGCCTGACTTTGAATTGCTTCCTCTTTTTTCTCTCTTTTTTAGATAATCCTGCTTCTTCTTCTCACCCCCACTGAGCTGTCAAGAGTTTCAGTGCAGTGATATGGAATCATTGCCTCTGTAAGACTGAAAAAAAGCCCAGCTTGCACTGGATTCTGATCAAAGAGAATCATTTATAGGAGAGATGCAGCAGGAACCTCAGGGAAATTTTTTTAGCACCAGGACCATGTGAAATGGGAAAGACAAAGCAACAGACTTTCAAACATTTTTTAAACTTATAACTACATGATTAAGGTTTCTATTGTATAATGTTTGTCTT